>UNPR01000096.1:0-171753 GCA_900536425.1 Hymenoscyphus linearis | reverse complement strand
ATATGTGAGGGCTCATATGTGGGTGAATATGGGTTGGTGTAGAGTTTGTTTACTTCGCTTAGTGAATGCAATTAAGGGATGGAGCAGGATGGAGTTGCCTAATCGAGGCTAGCGTGGAGCTGCCCAGTGGGGCTTAGCGTGGATTCTTGTTGACTATAAATAATAGCTAGCTCTAGGACTTTCTTAGAAGGCTCGCGATCAATCTCAACCTTATTCTGGAATAGTCTTTTGTACGCTCCTAGTGATACCCTGACAGCCAACTACCCCCTTTACCCCTCACATGTGCAACCTTGATTTGTAATGACTATTAGTACAAGCAGTTAGGTACCTGACCTGACAACATGTACTAGAATGATACTACTCAAATTGTGAAGGCTTACAAATTGTTAGTTGAGAATAAGTGAATAAGCAAGGTAATATGCAGAGGTTTACATGCAAAACTCTTTAGACATAGATATACCTTACTTCCGCTGTATTCACTAAATGTTTTCAGTAAAGTGGCCTCTAGAGGATAATGCAAGCCTTTGAGTCAAATTGAGGGGCTGTAAAGTCCTAATTACAAAATGTTCCCTCCCTTCAAAACACTCTTTCATATCACGCGGAGCATTGTGTTTACCAATAAGCCATATTGTTTATAAAATGATACATGGCTTATGAATGCAATATGGTGTTATCACGTCATTTATTTTCCTAATCATCATATATAGCTTGTATCTAAACAACACGAAAAAACAAAATACCAAAATAGAAAGCCACTGAAAGCTCCTATTACTCAGATAGTTACCGTAAGATTGAAGTGAAGCAATCTGACTTCCTCCTCTTTACGTCTACGGAGAAAACATTCCTGATGCTCTACATTTTGAGATATCGGGTTTGAATATTCTTTAAATCCCAACCCTGTTATTTTTCGCCTCTCTTGCGCACAATTTGATGGCGAGAGATATTTAATAGACTTGATGAGTCAGTACTCGCATTTTATAGACGCGGTGAAACTAAAATTTATCTATTCCATCTTCTATCTTCCAACATAAAACTTTGTCCTTGAGTTAGGAGTTTGAAATGGTTGTTGTTAAAAAGTAGATGTGAGAAAAGGGTCGGTTAAGCGAGATGCTCTATCTCCTGGTCTCGACATATGTACTTTTCGACTTTAGGCTTGGCGATATCCACTTTTTGTCTTAGACCTTGCTCCTCATAGGTTTAATTTTGCCTTTTGACCCTTTTCAAAGCTTAGAAGGCAAAATTGAGCCTATAGGGAGTAAGGTCTAAGACAAAAAGTGGATATCGCCAAGCCTAAAATCGAAAAGTACATATGTCGAGAACAGGAGATAGGGGATATAGGTTGGGAAAAAGGGAGACTGGAGTTTTGAGACAACTACTAAGAAGCTCTTAGTATATCAATGACTATATTAGGAGAGCAATTACGAGTCCTTTTTGATATCTAATCTTTGCCGTTGTTTTCAGAATGTGTATCTCACAACCTATACATTCACAATTCGATCACGTGACAGTAAAGGCGTATATACCTACCCATAACCCTAGATTCTACATAACAGAACGACCCCAAAAATAGTAGTTACCATTGAACATATTTTCTTGATTGACTATTTGCATTCCATTAGCCACATATTACCATATATAGTGTATGTTATGTATCAAGTTATACTAATAGTGTAATCTCGCTTCTCTTAAAAAGATCCTGCAAGCAACGAGAGAGGTAAGGTGGGAACTGGACAAGATATATTTGGAGATTCTTTTCCTAATATAATGGATGTTTTTACTTAAAGTGCAATTGAATGATATGAGTCGGTGATAACGCGGACTGTTTAAGAATATCAGGTATATGTATCTCCTCTTTCCTACATATGTACGTTCGAATCTTTGGGTTAGTCAGATCAACTTTAGTCTTGGAACTTGTTCGTGATAGGTTCAATTTTGCCATTTCGTTTTAATACAAAGGGGTTGTTTTTAAATCTTTTTCGCTCAAGTAGGAAATCATAAACGCAAATATCGAAACGTACTGTACATGTGTTGGAATGAGATAGTATATCTAGGGTTTGAGTGTTCAATAGGTTGCAAATTAAGCGCCTCATTGGTTTGATATTGATTGAAAAATGAAAACATATGACCTAAGAGCAAACTCTAGATGGAAAGGTTTTGCAGAAGATATTTAGAAGATACGAGGATTTATGTAAGACCGAATCTGATTGACTACTCATTCTACAATTTCTGAATCATAAGTTATCTAACAGACTTTTACGCCATATGATGTTCAATGGTAGTATTTCCAAAGTAGAAATTCCTGTGGATATTACAGCCCTGGAGGTGAAAGCCTTTAAACTTGGCAACGCAATCTTCGCTTCTGTGCTATGGCAACCATGAAATCGACTATCTCATCAATACCATGGGCGATTTATCAATTAGTATAGTAGGCTTTGTAGTTATGATAGTACTAATTGATCAAATCTTATGTACGAAACGTTTGTACTTTCAATCAACAATGATAGCTAACTTTCAAAGTACACCCTTCGCTAGAGAAAGTAGATAAACAGTCTCTAATTAAAGCAATTAAAGTCAATAACGCTACGCTATTCCTTCTAACTAAAAATAAAGCTATTCCTGAATTTTAGATTATTTAGCCTTTAGTTTCCTCCTAGCGCTAAGCCTCGCACTACCACGCCCTTTGCCTTTTATAGCCGATTTTGGTGTATTCTTTTATCTCTCTTGCTATCGTGGCGCCCTTGTTTGTTCAGCTTTTTGCTCAGTATCTGATACAAAAAGAGTCTCATCATCTGTACCCCCCTCTACCGTACCCTCTACTCACCTACCCTTCGCCCTAGTGGTGGAAAAAAGGGGCAAAGTTAGCTGCGGAAGGCGACATGGATAGGTCGGCGCTATCTATATACAAACTATAGTGGTAAGCAAGTGAGGAAGGGAAGGAAACACAGACCCTCATATAGATTAGTAATTTGTTGTAGTGTTTAATAGTCAGTGCGTCTTTCTACAGCACTCTCACTCGCCCCATACCCGTCTGAGACACAACACTGGTTCAATATTGGAGTCAAGATATAAGTTACAATGAGTGGTATTGTATTCGTATGTCTGTATGTAAAACTAAGTAGAGTGTGGGCTACTATTCTACATATATCTGTAGGTCACATGACTGGCCACCTGATTCCCCCCTACAAACAAGGCAAATAGCAAATAGCAAACTGACATCGCGCCAAATATAGAAGGGACTATTATAGTTGTGGGTGCCATAATGGTAGCCCTAATCCTTATGCTGTGGTGGATACCATAGTCTAATTGATCAAAGGGTCATTCCGGTGGTTACCATAGCACAGCTCAACAGTGTAATGTAAAACTTCATTTTCTTTCATTTTGCAAACAACCTACCACAGGTGTGACAAGTGTCACCAGCTATCGGGAAAATCTTGATCGGCATCACACCTAATAATTGCCTCGGGCTTTTGGAGTTCGGCCCCCGCCCCACACTCGTACAACTATTTCGTTGCGGCTGGGACTTTGAGCTCTCTGGATGGCGCCACCGAGGCCTCCTCGGGAGACTGAAATCAAGATTACACTTGGGACCCAGTTGTTTTTCATAATTCCTGAATTCTACGGAATTCTAAAATGAAATGAAGAAGTCGCTTACAAGACACTTTTTCTCTTTTCGCCATCGAATGTAATTTTACTCTGCCTTTTCTTGAGTCTAGATCAAGACTACTTTTGTACCAAATTTGTAGCTCATCCGGTGAACATTTTTTGTTCTTCTTCTATTCATTTTTGAGAGGGTTCTCGAATCATGGGTGCATTCATAATACTGGGATACATCGTTGGGGGAGTAAGTAGAACCATCGTTTCACCCTCAAAAACACCTACCATGCTAACATATCTCTACAGTGGATAACAATCCACCTCCTAATATTCCTCTACAACCTCTACCTTCACCCCCTTCGAAACATCCCAGGGTCCAAAATAGCCGCCATCTCAGAACTCTACACCTCTTACCTCCTCATCAGCGGCGACTACTCCCGCAAAACCCTCGAACTCCATGACAAATACGGACCCGTAATACGTACCGGACCACGAGAACTCTCTTTCAATACCCTCACAGCTTTCAACGAGATCTACGGCGGTCGTTCACGAACCGATGAAGTTTACGAAAAAAACCCCGCAGCATACGTCCAAGGAACACATGAGACGAAGAATATCTTCTTCTCACAATCCAAAGCCCATGCTCGCTATCGGAAGATCCTTGCCCCCGCTTTCAGTGAGAATACTGTGAGGGAGGTGGAACCTACAATCAAATACCAGGTCGACGGATTTATCCGCACATTGCGTGATAAAAAGACTGGGCAAGGGAATTTCCCCACAAAGGATGGGGTGGTAGATATTGATGCTTGGGCTACTTATATCATTTTCGATTTGCTTTCTGCGTTGAGCTTTGGGGAGCCATTCGGATGTGTGGAGAAGGGAGAGGAACATCCCTGGGTTACCAATATCTTTGGGGTTATGACTCATGCTACTTATGTACAGGCTGCACATAGACTTAAGCCTTACCATTTGATTCTTGAGAAGTTTATCCCTGAGGTGTTGGAGGGCAAGCTCTCGAGACATCTTGATTGGACCAGGAAAACCCTCAAGAAGCGCATCGAATACCCGAGTACGAAGAAGGACTGGTTGACCTTCTATGAGAAGGGTCTCAATGAAGATGAGTTGTTCGATAGTTTCAATGTCCTCATTGCTGCGGGCGGTGAAACGACAGCGGGCACGATTGCAGCGACTCTCTATTATAGTACGCATACACCCGGCGTTATGGAGAAATTAATCAAGGAAGTGAGGGGCAGATTCTCCAGCGACGGCGAGATCGACATTGCAGAAGCGAAGAAATTAGTCTTCTTGAGAGCTTGTATTGATGAGGCAATGCGGATCCATCCTGCTATCCCTGTTGGACTTCCAAGGATTGTGCCGAAAGGAGGACGATTCATTGATGGTCTTTTTGTTCCCGGTGGTGTAAGTCATTCTACCCCTTCCCCCCCACATTGAAATCCTCGCGTCTTACGCTGAGGAATGATACAGTCATGGGTATCAGGCTCCCAAATGTCGGCATGTCTCTCACCAAAGAACTTTTTCAAGCCTAAGGATTTCCACCCTGAGCGCTGGCTAGGCGATAAACGATTCGAGAATGATAATCGTGGGGTATTTTTACCTTTTTCTCTTGGGAAGAGAAACTGTATTGGTCACCAGTAAGCCCCCACACTTTTCTTTTCAGTCATACTTTTGCGATATCTTTTGGTTCAATGTTAGGAGCTATGCTGATGGCAATATAATAGTTTTGCGACTGCGCATATCACCTTTATTCTCACGAGACTGATATGGAATTTTGATATCGAAAAGATGCCTGGGAACAAGGATCCTATGACCTTGACTGAGATGGGGGTTTGGGAGCCGCATTCTTTGTGGATCAGGATTACTGATAGAAAGTTTGATTAAAAGTTTGATTGAAAGTTTTAGATGGGAGCTTATTGAGTTGCTGGGGTTCCCATTTTCCTATTATGAAGACTGGCAAACAAAAGTTAATTCATTCATTCGAAGCCGAGAACTCGACGTTTCCTAGTATAGATAATATTCATTACAGAACCATATGAGCTCTCAAAAGGAATCTGTAATTTATTTTCAAACATTGATTGGTGTCAGAGGGATTTATCAAACTCAAAACTAAGCATGGTGAAAAGCCAATTTTGAGAGTGAACTTTTGGAACGCTAAGCGAGCGAGGGCTGAAATCATGATCTTGAAAGGATAGGAAATTGGGCAATAGAAGCAGATAGCAAAACCCGTTTCTATCAATCTGGGTAACAAGGAAGGATAGATGATGTCTTACACATTGAACTTTAGTCTTTTAACTACACGAAATTAAGTCAGTGGAGTTAGGGTTGTTGGAATTGACTGAAATACTTTTGTCCTATAACGGTTAAGAGAATCCGATCCAGAGTCATGATATTATTGAGATTGAACGTACGAAATCCATACCGAGTCAACAATACCAATTTGATCCAGATCCTGCTCATTCCAAACCTTCTGGGGACACCATAAAGTTCCATGGTCATTCATTGCCTGTGTCCCCTCTTTACTTCTCAGGGTCAGCTATTGATCGCTTATCCCAGAAAAGACACCATAACACCCATCTTTCGCGTCATCACAAAATTCCCACATCAGTTCACCGTCCCGATCGATCTCACGAAAACAAAATCTGCAACTTCCCGTCACGACTTTGCAGCCATGCAACTGAGCACGTTTTCCTTCCCCATACTACCCCCACCCCACCGATCTCCGATACGTACCTCGACCTGTCTTGGGGAACGATGCTATTACACGTTTCACACGTGGTTACAATGTACCTGAACCGAGTCGGCTCATTCAGTACAGAAGATGGTACGTGAACAGACAGCGGGTGTACCGTTCTACCGTCCTCGTCAACAAACACACCGCCAAGTTTCCAGTGGCACAGCGGCCCGCAGGACTGTGTGATATGACAATATTCCCTACACGACATCTGTAATTCTCAAGGTTTGCCTGAGTGAGATACCAGAAATGGAAATGTGCATGAGAATATGGGGATCGGCATTTCTCATCTCACAAACTCTCTTGGCATAGACAATTGATTTTTTCAACAGAATTTCGTGATATGGAGGGAACAATGAAGAATCCTACTACTACATACATTACATGTATTACATCGGAGAGAGGTAAAGGGTGGAACATTGACACAGATGTCGGTTAAGGAGGTGAATAATTGTCGTTTTTTCGTTATACAATGCTAGCTTACACCAGGCAAGCCCATCACGAACCATGGTGACACCCCACAACTGCAAAGCGAGAAATGAAATTCCCATTTTTGTGAGTTACTCGAAGGTAAGGGAACTTTGTTTTGTATGGCGAGGGAACGATCAGGTTTGCCGAGGGATGAGGGACATTATTCACTTAGGTTTTCTAGCAACCCCTTTTACCACGCCCAGCTCAAGCGAAAGAAATCACTTTACGAAGAATTCACAAACGGAAGTGCAAACTCAAATTTCATAGCAACAATGACGACAAAACTTATCACCGTCTATGGTGGAACTGGTAACCAAGGGGGCTCGGTCGTCCGTTCACTCCTCCAGAATCCTCATGAGTTTCGCGTGCGGGTCATCTCGAGAAACCCAACCTCTGTGAAGAGTCAAGAACTCATCAAACTGGGGGCTCAGGTTGTTAGGGCAGATGCTTGGGAAAGTCATTCTCTCGTCGAGGCCTTTCAAGGCGCTTGGGGGGCTTTTGTAAACATGAACTCTGACGAATTCGTAAGTTAATGTTTACGTTAGTCCAAAATCATCCAAGACTAACAGGAGAGTGAAGGTACTTTCAGACGAAAACAGCCCCACAGAATTCGACATGGGAAAAAGCATAGTCGACAGCGCTATCCTCGCCGGAGTCCAACACCTAGTATTCAGCTCCGGCCCCTCATGCACCGAACTAACAAATGGAAAAGTAAACATGAAAGCCATGAACAGTAATTCTCCCTCTCATCCCCTATATACTCTCACTAACACTCAATTTTCGCAGTGAAAAACAAAGTGCAACTCTACGCGCAATCCCTCCACAAATTCAACACCATAACACCTATTTGCGCAGGCTGGTTCATGGAGAATTTCCTCGAAAAAGCTGTCGCCCCGATCTTCGGAGGGTTCCCCCACCTCCCAGATGCAGAAGGCTTCCTAACCTTCAATGTGCCCAAGTGGGGTGGCAAGGAAGATGTTCCATGGATCAGTATCACTGATGATTTCGGAGATATCGTGCATGGAATTTTCTTGGAGCCTGAGACATGGAATGGAAAGAACATCCATGGACTTAGTGATGTGAAGAGTTTTGAGGAGATGGCGAGTGCATTTGAAGCTGGTCAGTATTGTGATTAAGACTCTATGCCTTCATAAATTAACAAATACAATAGTGAGCGGGAGAAAATCACGTTTCGTGCCATTGCTACCTTCCTGGGAAGCTTTTAACACACATGATATTCCACAACTTATAGATGTCAAACTCATGTTCGGATTAACTCAAACAACAGGCGGAATTTACTTTGGAGAAGTGACTGAGAAGGACACAGCCACAGTTCTAAAAGCTGCTGGAGCCCATGCTTGTGGGAAAACTGGCGCGGAATTGAGGTTGAAGACTTTGGAGGAGTGGTTCGAAAGAGCTGTTGCAAAGAATTTGATTTGAACCTTAAGATTGGCTCGTTAGCTATTGAGAAGCGTCATATGATTTTGGCGGGAGAAGCTCGAAACGATGAGATGATTTTCAGATTGATCCTGTCGCGATAAATTCCACTCGTTTGGTCGGGTTTATTGTAGACCCACTTGGTTCGAGTACTTAATACTCGAACGATTACACTCCTTTAGCTCCTTAGCAATTCAAATACTACTTTGAACCACACCTGAATTGCTCACAATAGTACGCTGTTGATATCCCTTGGATATCGACATATATCTCTATACCGACAGAAGTTTTACGTGCAGTCTATATTTGCAAGGTCAAGATACCAAAGCATTTGTGTATGTGAGCGTTGCCTGAGGACACAAAATTCCCTAAATGACCTAGTGTGATTATTGAAGTTTCGTATCGGTTACTGGTTGTACCAATTTGAAACAAAATACGACCTGTCAAGGAAGCCACCTAGCATAACGGGTGTGGACTAAGTCACGAAGCAAAATATTCCAGTCATTTATTTTGACTAAAGAGGGACAGAGAGCGGATTGCAGTGAAGTAGGATGTCAATCATCAAAAATACCACCGTGTACGACCCGGCTTTCATCTAGAACCTCTATACTGAAAGGGCTTACGCTCTATTCTAGCATTATAACTATACTACTGAGATATTTATAGCTAGAATAGTAGACTCGTATACTACGATATATTTAGACTATAGATATAGAGCAACTAATACCCAAGCGAACGTATCTAAACTATAACTACTAGCTAAAACTACTATATACGCGCGCGCGCAGAATAGTATAGGTTAGAATATAAGCGATTATGACTATAGATTTTAGTAGGGTGTGGCATAGTGGAGTACCTAGCTACACACGTGACCGCCCCCCTTGGGCCTTTGCTTTTGTATTTGAGCCTTAAATCAATAACTTATTATTATAGTAATATAAAACCCCAATTAAAAGACTATCGTTTAAACGGAGAGCTTACAAGTAGATTAAGAAAGAATTTAAATTATACTATACTTTATTATCTTACCCGGCTTAGCGCGAGCTATAGAGCCGAGCTTGCGAGACCCGTGCGCTCGTACACTATGGAATAACCTATAAAATACTATATAAAAGTAAGATAACCAGCTATTTTCAATAGATAAAACGATACCAACAAACGGTTTAGATTTGGCTTCTAAAACTGACAAAACTTAGGACAAAACCAAACTAACTGAACTGACTAAACCATTATCTGTACTACTGAATATCCAGTCAAGCCCAAGCATCTCGCGCCCCCAACCCCCAACCCCCAACCATTTTCTAATTGTCCAAAGGCTTCTGTGCAATCACAGCATAACTGCAAACCATAAAGTTAGCAATGTCAAATCAGCCTAATGAAAAGAAAACTTACAATGGCCATTTAGTATGAATCCTTTCATCATCAAGCTCCTCGAACACACCTTCCAACTTTCCCCTCACCACTTTCTCATCCATTCCTGCTGTCGTGACCAGATAGTCCAACCCAAGCCTCTCACAGGCCGTCCTATGGATATCTATACTCAATGTTCCTAGTCTCTTATCTATCCCGTCTTCGTCCCATGGTCTTCCTGGAACTCCTAAAATGAACTCTTTCACATTCTGGAAACCAGCGGAGATCGCTAGATTTGAGTACTCAGCAGTGATAGCCATTGGTCTCCCAACAGATTTCGAAACTTCAGTGAGAAGTTTATTCCAAACAACGGTGCGAGATTGTGGACTCAATGTGTCGTCATCGGAGTATGGGGCAGCTAGTACATCTACTATTTCAAACCACCCACCTGGCTCGAGGTTACTGTTCATATATATTAGCACGCTTATACCTGATTGTTGAGGGAAGAGACCTACTTGTAACATTGCTCAAAGAACCGGGGCCAGTTTGTGAGACAGCCTGCAAGAAAACGGGCATGTATGAAATCGAATTTTTCATGCAGAGGCCAAGGATTCTCCAGATCGCCTGTTACGAAGAAAGAGTTGGACGGAAGACTTTCGAGTAAGCACGTTTCTTGTTGTTGCAGTGAGAAGACTTACTCTGCGGAGCGTGGTGACTCTAGATCCAATCCCACAATCTATAAATAGTCAAACAGTGTTTTCTCAACCTAGGGACCTGTGAGATATTTGGTACCTTTTCAACATCATAAAATTGCACTTGTCAAAATATCAGCCATTACCAAACCTCATAGCCTGTCAATAATATAAACTCACCAAATTCTTTGATCCACTGTGCTGTACCGGATCCTAAATCCAGTACACGTCGCGGTTTTTTTATAGGCGCCCAATGCAATCCCTTTCCCTCCGTTGGTCCTATAATTTGACATATTTCGTGCAGTCCATCTACAAGAATCATAAGTGAGTGAGAAACTTCCTACATATACTAGCACAAGTAACATACCTAAAGTAGGCTCCTCTTCCTTTTCACGCTTAGCAATTGCCGACAAAAAAGATTGGGGTTTAGAATCGTACCTCTCTCATTAAAAATACCTCTAGTGTAACATTAAGTTAGCAAACAAACCAATGGTATGACTTCAATACATACTATCTTCTTTGGAGTCACTCATGTCAGATCATAGAGCTAGCTCTGCTAACGTGCTGAAGGTGAGCTTGGATAAGATGTGGTATCTTATTCCTCCTGTCAAGTATTCAAACGAAGGGAATACCGGTCACAGTAGTCGTTTTGGAGCTGCAGAAAATAAAAGAATAACAAAGGGAAACAGAACATGAAAAGTGGACAGAACCAGCACAGTAGTGCAAGCCACTGCAAGCATCTTTGTAGATATCACGACATTATACCTGGAACTAATGTGCTCGGGGACAAAAAGAAATAGAAAGGACACAGCTTTGCTGGTAACGCCAAATGACTTGGTAGTCGGAACCTTCCAAAAAGCCTCTGTCTCTTCTGAGTCAGATCAGCGGTTGCAGTATGACTTTAAACTAACACTGTGTACAAAGCTGCGGGTGGGGTGTTACTGTAGAAAGTTGAATCCCCTTTCAAGTATAGATGTTGATTCATGTTCAAATGATTGGGCGATCCGAGCCAAGAAAAATGATCTCAAAGTTTGGACGGAACTTTGCATATTGTCCCCCCACGGATCAGATTTAAATGTAAGAAGCCACTAGCTTTCCGATGGCGGTAAACATTTCATTCCAACCAGGGTGACTTAAGCTTTCCGGAATAATAATTCGGCTAGTGAGAGCCGAGATATGTTGCCAAACGTTGCATTTGAAAGTCGAGGGAGGTGAATAGATTATTGGGATTTCATAGTTTCGTGTCAATCCGTGTGTGATTCCCGGGGACTTGATTAATAGTAAAAACGAGGCGTTCATGTTTCCAATTTGGCAAGCGAGAATGCTGTAACTGATATTTCAGTACACAAGGACCACGACATGCTATTTCATGCCATGATGCGGTCCGTACCACACCAAGGCTGATGTTCGATGTGGCCGAGGACCGAGGTACCCTAGGTACGCCATAAGGCAATATGCAAAGTGATAAGAAGACTACATATCTTGTACAATCACAGTATCGTCACCTGTCACTGCATAGGCCTTTAGACGAAAGAGTTTCAAGAAATTGCAAATTCTCAGGTAAGAGAATTGGCAGTCGATCGGTGGATGAAACATTTAATTGAGCCTCAAGACAACTACGATGCTACGAGATGCGGGCTGACACCAAGAACGCCAAAGCGTACTTATTAGAAATCCTTTGCTGTGATATTTCAGCTCGTAAAAGTACAGGAAGATCCCGTAAAGGAACAGCAGTAAGGGGAACCAAAACCGAAGCAGAGCAGATCAGCAGGCGTCGTGCAGATAACCACCACTGAACACGTAACCCGGCACATTCTGGAATATGGAGGGGTTGGTAAGAGAACTCAACAGTGTTCTGTGCCCAACGGAGCGGGAATATTGTAACTCAGAACAGCCAGATATCCAAATTCGTAACGGAGGACAAAAAATGTACACACTACTCGGAAGAAATGAAAGATTACCTCGGAAGGTGCCTCCGCTTCTAAGAAATATAACTCAAGTATCAGATCGAATGCTTTGAAACTAACAATTCAACATCTTCTCCCAGCGATATACGTGCTGCATAACTCATTTCCTCAAAATGCCTTCAAGAACATCTGAAACAGCACAAGGATACGACGACTTGCTCGCAGCAGACTACGGGCTCGGTCAGCTCTTTCATAGTCAAGCACAACGGAATCCTTCAGCAACTGCTGTCACGGAGGGTGACAGTTCAATCACATACGGCGAGCTTCACTTGAAAGCACTTGACTTAGCATCACAGCTTCGTCAACAACAATATCGACGAGAAGAGCCAACAGGAATACTCGTCAACCCCGGCACGAAAGACATCATTACCCAGGTTGCTGTACTGTATGCTGGAGGAACCTGTGTGACTTTAGATCCATTGCTTCCTGACAACCAGCTGGAAGACCGCCTCACTAGAATTGGCGCACAAACTGTGCTTGTTGATGAAGCGAACCAGAACCGCCTGACTTCCCTGCGCCACATCATAGTTGACGATGACAAACTATTTCAGAACGGACATTCGAAAGAGACCAAAGACATTGTCGAAACAGACCTCGCTCATTGTACACACTTGATTCATACATCTGGCACCACAGGAGCACCAAAACCAGTGCAAATTTTGGCTCGATCAATCCTTCAGGTCGTGTATCATGCTCCGTTTGTTCCTCTTGATTCAACTGATATCGTGGTACACGTCAACAATACGAGTTTCGATGTTGCGCTTTTCGATGTATGGGCTCCACTCTTGCGGGGTGCAAGCATCGTGATTATGCCGAAGAATGTGCTTCTCGACCCGAATTCTATGGCCGAAGCACTGAAGCGGTATAAAGCGACAGTATGGGCAACAACACAGGCCATATTGAATCTGGTAGCAGTTTCTTGCCCGACCGCCTTTTCTGGGCTTAGGATTATGATAGTTGGAGGAGAAGCGGCGAACCCTAAAGCTTTAAAGACCATTCTGGCTGCCGGACCACCAAAGCACATATTCAATGCATACGGCCCCACCGAAACGTGCGTCTACTCCTTGGTGCAAGAATTGACCATGTCGGATACACAAGATGAATCAGTGAGCATCGGTAAACCCATAGGAAGAACCAGAATACATATCGTCAATGAGTCTTTGGAAACGGTGAAAGATGGGGAGCCAGGGGAACTACTTATCGGTGGTGATGGCGTATCCCGCGGTTATTTGAATTACCCCGACAAGAATGCCCAGGCATTTGTACAAATCGGAGATGCAAAACTTTATCGGACAGGAGATATCGTGAAGAGGAAGGGCGGTCTTGTTTACTACGTTGGTCGTCGAGACCATCAAGTAAAGATTCGTGGATTTCGTGTCGAACTTGAGGCGGTTGAAGTAGGCATGTTAAACACTGAGCTTTTCTCAGAAGCTACTGCTCTTAGGATCGAATCGCCACAAGAAGGTGGGGGTGGCCTTTTAGTCGCATACGCAGTTCCGATCTCCCAAAACAAGGACACCATCAATGTGGCAATGAAGAGATTGAAGGAATCATTGCCTCATTATATGGTGCCGAAGATAGAGTTGATCGATAGATTGCCTTTGAATTCACATGCTAAAGTTGATCGAAAGAAGCTGACGGAATTGTACTTGGAAGGATGGAAGGCTCAAGCCGTGACGCAAAAGTCGAAAGGGGCAGGCGAAACGACCATTTCAAAATTAGAACAGCTTTGGATGGAAATTCTGGCATGCCCAGTCGGAACTTTTGAGGAACATGACGACTTCTTTGCCCAAGGTGGAACTTCCTTGCAAGCCGCCGTGCTCATTCACAAAATACGGCAAACATTCTCAATTGAAGTTTCGTCACTGGCCTTGTACGAAAACTCAAGCCTGAGCGCGCTGGCCAAGATCATTGATGAGAATAAGGATGGCAAAGTTTGCGCAATCAAGGACGAATCTGACTTGTGGCTGGCAGATAGCAGGCTTGCTGAACATCTCCTGGCACCAAAGCGGGAGCCTGTGGATTGGCGACACGATATCGAAGGAAGGGTTTTTGCCACTGGAGTCACCGGCTTCGTGGGAGCCTTCTTCCTGCACCAACTCCTCGAGATGGCCGAGGTCCGTCAAGTTGGCTGCTTGGTTCGAGCAAAAGATAAGGAAGCTGGCTTCCTTCGCATTCGGGGGTGTCTGGAGAAATACGGGCTCTGGCGTGCAGCTACTGCTCACAAAATCCTGCCATTACCCGGGAATTTGGAGGACGAAACGTTGGGATTCGGACAGGAAAGGTTTAAGGAACTCGCTGAATGGGCCAGTGTTGTCTTCCATCTCGGAGCTCATGTCAACTACACCCAGCCATATTCCATCCATCGTCCCGCAAACGTGATTGGTACTGTCAACATCCTTCGGTTTGTGGCCGCAGGCAGACCTAAATCTCTCCAGTATGTCTCCAGCATTTCTTGTTTCGGGCCAACTGGTAGGTTCACTGGGACTTCACGGGTCCCTGAGGATGCGTGTATGCTCCCTCACCTACGAGCACTTCCATATGACCATGGATATGCCCAAAGTCAATGGGTGGTCGAGCAAATGTTGTGGACGGCCATTGGACGTGGATTCCCCGTCGCCATATATCGACCCGGATTCATCACTGGCCATAGTGTGACGGGTGTCAGCAATCCTGATGACTTTTTTAGCAGATTGATGTCTGCATGCCTGGAGATGGGATGTTACCCTCTCCTGCCAAATCAAAGGAAGGAATTCATTACCGTCGACTATGTCACGTCGGCGATCTTGCATATGGCGAAAAACAAACATCTCGGACATGCCTACCACATCGTGCCTAAGGACCGAAACGCATCTGTCGATATGAATGAGACATTCCGTCTCGTCAGCCACATCGGATTCCCGGATTTGAAGGGCATCTCTTACGAAGAATGGATTCAAATTCTCACCAATAGCACAAATGAGAGACTCAAGCCATTACTGCCCATGCTGAAGGAGAAGATTCACAATGGTATGACAAGATGGGAGCTGTATGAGCACATGCCCATTTATGAGACGTACAACACCGACCAAGCTCTGTCAGATTATCCAGGTGGCCTGACTTGTCCGAACTTTGACGAGAAGTTGATGTTGACATATCTCAACCACTGGAAGGGAGACTTGAAGATGGATGTTGCGGTGGCTGCATGAGTGTGACTTTTTTACTTGTTGGGGAGGGAAGAGGTGTTGTTAAGGCGATGTTCGGTTTACTTTCCTATTTCGATTTTAGCGTGTCACGAGACTTTTCGAAAAGTTCGGTCCAGTTTTATTTATAGAATTCGATTATTCTTTTCAGTTTACTTGGTAAATTCAATTTCGATCTGATATAGGCTTTCAGTGAGATGCACTCACAAGTGTCAAGATGTAGGCGGGTTGTCGTTGTTAGCCACGTGATCTAGGCGACTAAGCCTACCCGCACCCCAAATCCAATTCAAGACACTGGACAACACATTCCAAGTCCTCGTCATCTTCCAATTTATTCTTCATGGCGGATTTGTCCCTCCGGTCAATATCTGTAAAGTACCACGAGATGCCAAGTTACTACCACGATTCGCTCATGGTATTCGGTACTGGCTGAATTGCTTCCGTTTATCCAGCTGGTCGTTTCAGGGTTTGTACAATATCACCCGACCCGCTTGGAAAGTACATACTAATTGACCTTCTGCATGTTTAATTTATTTATCAAAACAATATAGCTTTGTCACATTCAGAGTGACAATTTTTGGGATTGAGAAATCGCTTCTGGCGTTTTCGTTTTTCGTCTCTCAGACGCGAAACACTTGAATTCAGGGACCCGTGATGCAGATAGTGCTCCTGGTCACTTGATTCACATACTGGTGACTTTATCAGAAACCATCACAAATGGACGGGGCAGCTTCCCGATGTCTTTATCCGCGAGTGCATTTCTTCGCGTTCAACTACCCCTCCAACTTCGGACTATGTCTCCTGGAATGGATAGCGTCCACTAAACCAAAGGATTTCGCTCAAATTATGAAGCCTTCCAGTCCGTTTCACCAGCACATCATGAAATCCCTCCAGTGAGAGTCAAGGACGGCCTGACGGGGCGACAGACGCTGGGATGCTCTTCCTAGTGTGGCGGGATCCCATCTAGAAGCATGAGAGGAATACAATTCCCTTAGTAGAGAACGAGTATATAACTAGCTGCTCTCTCTTGGACCTGTGCTTTCAGGTCATTTCTTTCGACGTTTTTTGATCAGCATCCATCTAGATCCATCTTCTCAACCTTTGTCCACAATGAAGTCCATAGTATCTCTAAGCGTCGCCCTTTCAGCTCTGATGAGCCAGGTCTCTGGGCATTGTAAACCCAACCCTTTTCACAGGGATGGGCTTTGCTGACAGATTCAGACATCTTTCAACAGCTAACGACCTCGACCAAGTACTCCATCTACCAATATATCCGACCAGTCCCCAACAACTCTCCTGTCACAGATCTCACTTCGACAGACCTCCGCTGCAATGTCGGGGGTACATCAGGAGCTTCAACTCAAGTTACAACCGTAAAAGCTGGAGATACCTTTTCTTTCACGGCTGACCAAGCAATCTATCACCAAGGCCCAACAAGCTTCTACATGGCAAAGGTACCGAGCGGTCAAACAGCTGCTTCATTCGATGGCTCTGGAGCCGTATGGTTCAAGATCCAGGATATTGGTCCTACCTTTGATGGCTCTGGTAACTCTGCTTGGTCCCTTCTTCGTAAGTATACTGCTTCTTCCCTTATCATTCGTTAGCCCAGGTCGAAGGACTAACGCCCATTCGCAGAGACTTACTCATCTAAAATCCCAGCTTCCCTCCCGTCAGGCGACTACCTCATCCGGATCCAACAACTTGCAATCCACAATCCATATCCAGCTGGGATTCCACAATTCTACATCAGTTGTGCTCAAGTAACTATCACCAACGGTGGATCCGGAAAGCCAGCTCCTCTTGTCCCGATTCCGGGCTTCATGAATGGTAAAGAACCGGGTTATGTTGTGAATATCTACGATAACTTCCATAACTATACTGTCCCTGGTCCTGCCGTCGTAAGTCATCTCATACAACTTGATATTGACTTGTGGGGACGATAATCTTACTTTTAATTAGTGGTCTGGATGAAGAGTCACATTCGATGGCATAATTCACGCACTCATGGGGAATACATAACCATCTTCTTACTCTCTCCTTACTTTGTTTGCCCTCGTATATAGTCCGCGTTCCCTTCTTGTCTAAAGTTTGTATCCAATCAATATGCTAGTAAATCAACTTCAAAAGTCCTTTACATACGCTCGCTTTATGCTCAATTTTGAAGCACTGCAATTCAAAATAATTTGATGGTTCAATCCTACGTCTAGTGAAATTTCTACCCATTCCAAAATTATATCCATAAATATTTCCTTGCGAGTGTGCCGGATTTGATGTGGCAGGAATCTCGATCGCCTAACCCTAACCCTTCTATTCTAGTTAATTATAAACGGATACTATATACCCCCTCTTTCTCTCTATAAACTTCTATAAACTTTTTAGAACGAAAACAGATGTTTTTATTTCTGTTTCGATTTTCCTAGGGTCTTAGTATAAGGACGAAATGCTAGGGATAAAAGTGTCGTTATAGTATTCGAGTGAATATACTGAGTATAATCACTCGAGGGGGCAGATCACCTGACTAGGCTGGTCCTGCACGGACCACCTGGCCCTGCCTATACTATTCCGGCACTACTTCTACAACTTAGACTCGGTGTGCAACATTACAAGTAGATAGTTAATACTAAGGTATAACCATCTACCTTGTATCGCACCTTATCTTAGACGAGATAAACCAACACTGATTAGTAAGCGCATACAGATTAGAATCTCGTTACTTTACGATACTTTTTCGACGCTTTTTGTTACGAAGCTATTTACTCGACAAACGGGCAAACACTTCACTAGAACACAACCAAACTACATCGCTAGATCGCTAGAAAAAGACGGCAGAGACACTCATGCTATTATCATCAATCTAAGCAATGGCAGACACTACTACTGAAGATCCGGATGGCTCTCCGCCCCTACGGGGTAGAGCGGACTATCTGACAACAAACGAACTACTAAACTATCTCGAAGCCGACCTCGAACAACTTCGACACCCTAAAGAAGGCATAGAGATACTACACCATGACAGTGAAGAACTATAGGAGACGGGTGACCCTACACCCAATCAAGTGATAAAGGCCGTAATGGTCACCTACTAGAATAGGAATATTTAGGACGAGGAACTCGCTGGAATGTTTTATAACCAGTTCTACATTTACGATCTTAATTTCTTCGAAGAATGCAATGAAGGCACCTAAAGAGCATTCCGCTTAGTACTTCGCCGACAAGGCGTATGGATCGAACTTGACGATACAACCATTACACCTGCTCAAGCACTGTATAATGCGGCACATCGACGAACCTGCTACGAGTGGACTGACGCTAAGGTCCTTGAAATGAGATACTACAACCCAAAATCACAAGTGCTTCAAATCAGACTTCAAGAGCTTTAAGGTACTAGAAGTATATATGCTGGATCACCAAAGCAAAAGTACACAGCTCTAGGTACCAAGCCAACTACGCCAATTGTAAAGCCACCTGTGCCATCGAGAGCTACAAAACCCAGTTTCTTCACCCCTGCTAGTCAATTTCAACCACCAACTCCTGGTAGTGCGAGACCTGGTATTCAAAGCAGAACAAACCACGTATTCCACAGTAACACTACTACTGCTGCTAGAGTACCAGTTTTAAATCCACCAGTTTTGAATCCACGCCGAAAGGCACCACCGGTTCAAGGTTATGTACAGCCCCAACAATACGGACTACCACCGGGCGGATACAACCAAAACTTCCTACAGACGAACCCTATCAACCCCCAGAAGTTTGGTCACAACCCAGTCAGACCACCACCACTCCAGGAGCTTCGTTCGCAAGCCAGTAGTCCTACTGCAGCTCCTGCTCCTGCTACAGGTTTTGCCCCTGCTACGACTTCTGCCCCTGTTCCGACTTCTGCAAGCCAGGCTAGACAACAACAACAACAAGGCCGCACCACCAGTCAAGGGTCTACTGAACATGTTCCTATTCAACCTGTTGCTCAACCTACTGAAGAGCCTGTCCTACCTGTTCAATCTGTTCAAGCACCTGAAGGGCCTATCTAAGCTCCTGTTCAAGAGCCTGTCTAACAATCAGTTCAAGCACCTGTTCAATCTAGTCAAGCAACAACGAAAGTTCTAGCCGCTAGGATGTTTTGCTATATCCGATTAATACGAACGGGACAAATTTACAAATGGCTAGCTTCGCTAGCTTCGAATTCCTTGAGTGAGAATCAGCCTACGACAGTACTACAGGATACTCAAACATTTTAGCCCCAGCCCGCTTATCACCAACCTGGCTACGAGCCTCAGCCTGTCTGCCAACCTCATCCTCTCTACCAACCTCGTCCTGACTACCAGCCCTAGCCTCGGCCTGGCAGTAGCCAAAATCTCTTTATCGACAACCCGGTCATTAGGTCGGATGTACTAGGAATTGGGTAGGAATGGCCAAGGTTTAGGGGGCATAGGTTCATGGTTTAGTAAAAGAGAAAAAGCACGTGAGGATATCAGTAAAGGAGAAAACAACGGACTTGATTAGTTGAGTACTTTAGATAGTTAGCTATTTGCACCGAGTCTCTTACTTCTTTTTAAAGTAAGCCCAGTGTCGTTATAGTATTCGAGTGAATATACTGAGTATAATCACTCGAGGGGGCAGATCACCTAACTAGGCTAGTCCTACACGGACCACCTAGCCCTGCCTATACTATTCCGGCACCACTTCTACAACTTAGACTCGGTGTGCAACATTACAAGTAGATAGTTAATACTAAGGTATAACCATCTACCTTGTATCGCACCTTATCTCAGACGAGATAAACCAACAAAAAGGGGAAGAGAATAGATTTTTTACGACAGACTCCTATTTCCTAGATTATTCTTGTACTATAATAGGTCTAGCCCTAAAAGTTAGATAGGGAAGATGAATTAATATAGCGCTTCTTTCTAGCCAGGCTACGTCGCTTTTAAAGCACTTTTCAATTTTACACTCTAGAGAAAAAGAGGGCAAATTTAGTACAGAAAAAAAGCACGGATTACTGAAAAACGGAAAATTCAAGCTTAATTCGCAACTGACTGTAATTGAAGAAAATAATTTAGATACATTATTAATTCCAAAAAATCTCGATATCGCCCTCTATTTCCTAATATCAAGCCTACGCCCAAATCTAGGTCTTTATTTGATGGTTTATCTCAACGCGCAAAATTGCCTCTCTCAAACCCCTTGTCAAGTCTATGCCCGCCTCCACCCCTCACATTCATCTAAACCCCTTTCCTAAACCTCAAGATACAGACGGCTCTGCTAAAAAGGTTACAGGGAAAAGAAGGCGACTGATTAACCCTCTATCATATAGGCTCTGTTTTATACTTGCTGTGCTTCATGTCACCGCCGCGCCCTTCCCCTACATCGGGGATGGGACCAGTCACGTGACAGGCCAATATGCTGTAATGATTAAGAAGGGGCCGATTGATGAAACCTAATTATGAATAGTGACTCGTGAGCTCATCCCGAATATAATCCTCCCTTTGAAGCCTCGCTTCGTAGACTAGCTCCGCACTCTTCACCACATTCTCGACACACGTTCCCTGTTTTCATTTCTCGGCAATTTGCCCAACAAAAAAGTCAAAGATCTTTCACAATGGCAACAATCTACCGGAATGGACGATTCTTTACTGGAAATGAAGACAAATTTGCAGCTTGTATTGTCGTTCAAGATGGTTTGATTCAGTATGTAGGAGAGGAAAGTCATCCCACTATTGAGCAAGCGAAGAAAGGAAATTTCAACGAGGTAGATATGCTAGGAAAAACCATTCTACCAGGATTTATCGATGGCCACATGCATCTCATGCTCCTCGGATCCTCACTTAAGCAGCTTAGTTTGGATAAATGCAAGAACTTGGACGATATCAGGGCAACCATCAAAGCATATGCAGTCTCCCAACCCTCACTTCCGAGAATTCTTTGTCGGGGATGGATGCATTCTATGACGAATGGGGAGGCCTTCGCAAGCATGATAGATGATCTAGACGAAAGACCAATATTCATTGATTCGAAGGATCTTCATTTTACATGGTGCAATAGTGCTGCATTGCGAGAGCTTGGCGTGGAAGACAAAGAGGATCCTGCTGGTGGTAAAATTCATAGAGATGAGAATGGCAAGACTACAGGGTTATTGGGCGAAACTGCCGCACAAATCTTCGCTTGGCCTCACTTTGCGAATGTTTCATCAATGGACCAAAAGTTGGAGGCTATTGAAGCAGCAATTGCGGCTTATACTGCTGTTGGTTGTACTGGAATGGTTGATATGGCTATGGATGAGAATGTATGGGAAGCTCTTCAGGTTCTTCGGTCTCGAGTAAGTGCAATCAAGGCTTCTTCCACCGTAGCGACCTTCTCAATGAAGTGAACTGACTTCATATCAAGAAAGCTCTGCCCTTCCGATTGGCTGCGTATTGGCTGATTCAACCAAGTCCAGACGACGAGAAAATAATCTCTCAAATCGACCGAGCTATAGAGCTTAACAAGAAATACAACCTCACAACATCTCCAGATTGCCGTATCTCGGGTATAAAGATAATCTGTGATGGCGTAGTGGACGCCTGTACAGCTGCTCTCCAAGAGCCCTATTGTAACGGCCAAGATCCTGAATCCCTATGGACTCCTGAGATGCTCCGAAAAGTAGTCAAACACGCAGATTCCGCCGGTCTCCAATGCGCACTTCATGCGATCGGCGACGGAGCGATCAAAATGGCAGTAGACGCATTAGAAACTTTCTGTACACCTGGGAAAAGACATCGCATAGAACACCTCGAAATGGCCTCGCCGACAGACGCAAAGAGACTGGGTCAACTCGGTATAACAGCTTCTATACAAGCAGTCCACTCGGATCCTGCAATTCTAGGTGCCTGGCCAAACCTTATAGGAGAACATCGAGCTTCTCGAGCTTTCCCATACAATGAGTTCCACGAAGGAGGTGCCGTCTTAGCTCTCGGTTCCGATTCTCCTACTGCACCACATGACCCGCTGATTAATCTGTACACAGCCACGACGAGAAGATCGGCGCGTGATTTAGAGAATAAAAGTATTGTTAACGAGGCTGCTATTCTGTCGCTTGCTACTGCAATCTCGGCTGCGACAAAGGGGGCGGCTTATTCTTGTTTTGCGGATGCGTACACAGGGAGTTTTGAAGTGGGAATGAAGGCCGACTTTGTGGTTCTCGATATGGAATGGAGCCCGAGAAACTTGCTGGAAGCAAAGGTTGTACAGACTTGGTTTGAGGGACGAAAGGTTTATGATGTTGGTTCCTAAGCTCATGTTCTCTTGCAGGTGCTTCGGTAAATGTTTTGGTATGCATCAAAGTATGTTTGTAAAAGCCATTTTACCTATATCGTTTAGACTAGTTCAGACTTACACAGAAGCATCGCATAAGAGAGACCCACTCACAAAATTTAGTTATACGGGACTTGGGCTATTGGTTAACCATATGACAGACCAATGGTGAAGCAAAGCGTTCTGTTGTGATGGCTGTGTTGGATCTACCCGCTAAGCATTGAACATAATTTGAACACACGAGCTAAGCCCGCTTCAATTTGATAACATAACAAACTTCTTTGGATTCGCTATTTCCTTCACACCAATTCTCTCCACCCAATCTATTTGACCTGCCTTGCAGCCAATGTAGAATTAGCAGGCAAACATTCCACTCCAATCCCCCCTTGAATTCCATCACAAACAATCACAGCTGGACTTCCCATCGGACTCGTGAGATCGATGCCATCAAGCTTAATATTGGAGCATATCGCATTTGGCGAACAGACCAATCTTCCGACTTGCCGTCCCTTCTTACCACTGCTACTTCCTGTGAAATTGGAGAATGTGATATCTATCATATCGACGCGAGAAGGGTATTGTGAACATGTTGTCTTATTTAAGTAGTTAGTCTTTGCTCTCGGTTACGGCTAACGGTTTGGAAATCAAATTCAAGGAAGGGAAAGGGGAAGAAATGAGAAAAAGCGAACCGTGTTAATATTGAAGTAGCAGGCATCAAGTACAATGGGCCAATCCACATTGAAGTTGTAGAAGTTCTTGAACGTAATGTTCTGAATGAATCCATAGCCAACATTTGGACCAGCCCATCCCTTGAGTCTGGCGCCGTTTTCGGCATTTAGCATGGTTACATTTTCGATGTGGGCGTTGTAAATGTAATCTTTGACTCCGGCATATTGGCCTATGCTTCCCATGCTTATTCCGTGCGTCCCCTAAGATCGTTAGCATGAGGGTACTTGTAAAAAAAAAAGGAGGTTCATCTTCGGTAATGAAACAGGGATTAAGATTTCAGAGAACGCTATAAAAATGGCTGACGTACGTTGCAGTAAATGTTCTCCACGAGGATGTTGGAAGTATTGGGTTTAGGACTGAAACAGTCATCGCCGATATTTACCCATGAATTCTTGACTGTAAGACCATCGACATTATATGAATCCCAACCATCAGTATTCTTTGGTAAATTCTAGGCAAACAAGTCAGAAATTTGAATGCCAGTAAGTTTTCAAGCGGGATTATTAACCTTGTTTGTGGAAAGGTTCTCGATAATGACATTATCATAAACCACATTCTTCGCTAAATTGAGTTTAGAGTTTGAGCGTGAAAAGGGGGGAGTTTGCATCGACTCACAAGTGACCAGGAAATTGGTCCAACATGGCGAACCGATGAATTTTATTCCTTCGATGTACAAATTTGTTGCGTTTTCGGCGTAGAAAAGAACAGGACGCAGGTACGTATTGTTTGGATTCTAGAATTTCGTCAATTTTTACCTCACAAATGAATGGATAACTTATCGTATGAACATACCAAAATCTCGAGACCAGCGAAACCATCATACCAAGCTTGTCCATTTCCATTGATTGTTCCATTTCCGAATATCTTGATATTCTTGCCTCCCCATTTCCAGAAAGTAATGGTTTTCTGGAAGGGATGGTAAAAATAGTCGCTTTGCCAGTAGGTGATGTTATTCGTAAACTAAAGAGTTATTGAAGTGATCGAGCATACACAAAGCTTTAAGTATAGGACCAAGGAAAGGAAAAACGCACCTTTATTTCACCCTCAAGATTCACCTCAATGTCCTTCAAAAACGTGAGATCCAATTTCTTCCCAATAACGAAAGTCTGGTTCTTTGGTAAAACGAGGGTTCCTCCATGATTGGCTCTCTTCATGGCTCCGTAAAAGTCTCCTGAGATGTCATCTGTATCGTTCCTTGAAGGTCGAATGTAGAACTTTGGACGATGGTTATGTGGGGGGTGGTGATAAGGATGATGGTGTCTGAATTGAGCAATTGAGTTCGGTCCATGATAGCCGTGCTCCCTTTCTGCAGAAACACGGTAAGTTGCAAGAGCCAAGATGAGGACGATTGGCAGTAAAGAAGAGATTTTCGCCATGTTGAATTTGCGTTTCGAACAAACCAAATGTTTGAAAATGAGATATTGGACGAATAGATATCAAAAGTACTAAGTGGAGTTAGGGTATGATTGATTCCAATGTACAGTACCACCATAAGATATTGCCGGTGACGCTTCAGGAAGTCGTATGCAAGTCAGAAGCGAATAAAAGGCAGTCATCATTTAACATCATAACGTGATACAACGAGATTATAAACATCGAAGCGACTCTATTCTCGCTCGTTAAATCAGAAAAAGCACAACTTCAACATATGGGAAAGGACCAAAATATTCCACCAATACAGTCGGAAACTCACAGACGTCATTCAATTACTACGAAATCCTCAACGCCAAAAACGCCTCTTTTCACCACCTTTAAATTTGAGGCTCGACACCTGATGGTACGCCGTTGGCGAAATTGCCCGGCCTCTCAATCGTCAGAGCTAAAGTGGTTAGCATGACAGCAGAACGATTTTATTCACGGAAGAATCACAAGGATTTTCCGGGGACAATAAATCGAAAATGCGGGGTGCGGGGAGATGCAGGTAATCCGTGAGATTGGCCAATGAAAGGGGGAAGAAGTAGTGAGAAAATGTCCCCTGAAAATAGCCGATTCGAGAATATCTTTCCTTGGCGGTAACACGAGGATGTGGGTGGTAGAACTGCATCTGTGTTTTTTCTTGGTGAATACGTTTCTCCTTACCTCACCCCAAGTTTTCTCAGTTCAGAAATAGATGTTTGGGTCCCAAATAAGATAGCTTCATTCACTAGAGATTGTTCAAGGGTCCCCTTCGTCCGAAGTAATGATAGCTACCATGACGTACATCTCTAAAAGAATTCTAATTCAGAAACATGGACATAATCTCATTAGGAATTCTAACAGTTGAGTATAAAGGAACTTTGCAACTCTCGTTAAGGTACTTGTTGCATGTTTTCAACATTTCAGGGTTGTATTGACGACTGTGATTACGCGGAGCTCGTGTACCAAAAAGGGTTTCTTGTATTACACTACTCTAATCATGTAAACAAAGCAATGGGGGTAGTGATATCGAATAGAACAGGCTAGCTACCATTCCACCAAATATCTATTTTCTCTTGAGCCCATAACAAAAGCAACCCCATAGTCCACAACAGTCCCTATTTTAAGCGTTGCTTGAGAAGAAATATCGCCAGGGACAGACGATGAAGCAACGGGTAGCGCAAATTGAAGAACTTGGAAGATTGTGATCAAGCAAGTTACAAAGTAAGTCCTTTTCTGAATATTGAGTTGATTATTGCTATCTAATTCCTCATTACCTCATTGCCACATCCCAATTCTACATTAACAATATTATTATGTGTCTATGCCCTCCACTCAACCCCCGTTAAAAATATATTACTCCTCAAAAACCTTCCCAAACTTATAAGAAATATCCCCCAAACTCAAGCGTCTCAACGGCAACACCTCGGGAATCGACACCATAGAAGGAAACTGTTCCAAAGACGGCAACCTCTCAATTTCAAACTGTAAAGCCAACGGTTCAGCCGCTAACTCAAAACATGGTTTCTGGACCAAAGACTGTTTTTCCTCGGACTTTTCAATGTGCTTTGAGGATACGGATCTTGGCTGAGATCTATACTTGGATTTTGAATTCGTTCTTTTGGAAAAGGGACTCCAGAATTGAACGTGTCGCTTTGCAGTTCGCTTCCCGAGATTCTTCTCCCGAGGTTGGGGGACGAGTGTTCCGCTATCGCTTTTGCTTCGTTCTAATGGCATGACCTCGATTATATTGGCGTGTTTTAGGAATTCCCGTTCTAGGTCAATGCTGCGCTTGTATTCTCCAGGTACTTTGCACGCTTCCAGGGTCTTGACGTGTTCTGATAGTTGAATCTCGGGCTCCGTGCTGATGCGGTATTTTTCGGGTTCCAAACTGTGTCGATATGCGCCTGGCACTTTGCAGTCGATTGTTCGTCTTCGAACAGGTTGGGAGTTTGGTCTCATTGGTTGGGAGTTCCTTCTTCGCATTCTTTGGTGGGTTGGTGGTGTGTGGGCTTGGGATGGTCGTCGGATCATGGATGGATTTGAATTCGCGGTTATGGATGATCGCCGTTGAAGATTGTCCATGTCTGCTACTGGGAGGAGTTGAGTTATTGACGCTGTCCTGGAAGGATTCCACTCATGTGGTGGAGGAATGTTTGGTGCGCAGTATCTTAAGTCTGGACGAACTTGGATGTCCGGATAGTCCACGGATCTGTTCAAATGTTAATAAAACTTCGGGGCTCTTTCTATCTAAGGCTCAACATACCTCATTGTCGAAAGTGGGGATCTCTTGTTAAGATTGTTGATGCTCGAACTTGGACTGACGACTCTTGCCCTCTTTTGCTGTCTAGGTAATGAGCCTTGAGAGCTACGGTTCAAACTGACGTGGGAACTGCGGTTTGAACTGAGGTTGGAAGTGCGATGGGAGCTGCGATGAGAACTACGATCCGATACATCATAACCAGAAGAGGTACGCGATATTCCAGATATCGCAGAGTCTGACTTGCGAAGACTTCTCTTCTCGGATTCAATCTCCGTATATGTCCATCCATCGCTATCCCAACTGCGAGTAGTCGATAATCTCTTCGCCATTGGCAAAAGAGGCGTTATTGGACGCTCTGGTACTTCTTCCACTGTTGGCAACGAACTACTCCTCATCGAACCACGCCTCTTCGAATTTCCTTTTACACTCGGTTTTGTGTCGACAGCTCGTCTAGTCTCTTCGTCCAACACATCGATCGAGCAGGCGCGAGAGGAACCATATTCGGAAATCTCTCCGATGGAGATCACTCTTTGATGGGTAGGTTTGAAGATGTGGAATACATCGGGAGTTCGAAAGGGATATTGACAAGCTTCTAGTGCTGTCAAGAGTATTCCTATCGCTAAGCTGTGGTTGTTAGCATGAGTTGACCTATTAAACAAGACATAAGCTGATACTTACAATGCACAATTCGAAACAACTACCCCAATGATAGATGGTGTACAATCTTCATACGCAGACAAACAAGTTTTCTCTCTTGACAATGCAACACTCGAGATCGTGATCGCAACCATCCACATCACCAAAGCTATCCTTGCAACTATAAAGCAATACCCATGAACCCTCACCACAGGTGGTCTTACAACCCCCACAGGTTCATTCGTGAACATCGAAAAGATATGTAGCAACAAGTATAGAATCGAGCATGAAGACTAGATATTTCGTCAGCTTTTGGATCTATATATGTTATTGACGAATTAGAAACTCACAGCAGCCAAAATCGAAGCTTGGGCAGCTCCCGTACTCATGGAGTGTTGATCCATGGACCGAAAACATACTGCGGCAACCGTGGCACCACTTATTGATGAAGCTGCCAGCAGAATCACTGTCGCAAGCACCAGTCCTGGAGTCAGGATTCTGGAAGTTCGTGAGGGGATTGTTGGGCCATCGGAGGCGAATGGTTGTTTCTCAGGATATTCTTCTACCCCCATGGTGAAAAGCTTTTTCGAAATTGATGATAAAAGCCCTATGAGAAGAACCGAGTCTTTTGAGTAATGAAGAGATATGAGATGTCTCGTGAACAGATGTTGTGCCGAAACCTAGTTTCAGAGCTTTCAATCTGGTTATCCAATTTCAAACGTCGTGCATCCAAAGTCCCTCAAAAGCTTGGTAAACAAAACCAGAACAAAATTCCATAAAACTTTTCTACCACCAGGGTAAGAAGCGAATACAATCCTGCCTTCCGGCAACGAAATCGGGGAGTTGAAGGCGGATGAAGGAAGAATCGCGAGAATTGTGAAAAAGATGAATTTGAATGAACAAGAGCATAAGAAAACAGAAATCCAGATAACAATAAGGGAATGAAAAATTCAGAAGGTTGGTACCAATTGCCTTGCACAATGAGGGGCGATAAGATAAACATTCTTCCTTGTGGCTTGCTCGGTTGCGAGGTGGTCGCGAAATCGAGGTGGCTTGCATTCCTGGATGTGGCCCCGTTGCGTAATGACTTTCGCGTGGTTGAGATGAGGCGCGAGGATGTATTGTTCCCCGCCTTTTTTTATTGTTACTTCTGAGACATTGGATTTTGACAAGAGGCATTGGTCTCGGGTTTGTTTCTTGTTTGCTTCATACTCGCTCGGTACCCATTATAAATTATGAACCGCGTCGTCGTATGGATTTCATTTTCAAGGAAAAGGGTAACGATATTAATAGTTGTTCCCCCTACTCACTGAAGGTTTGGCGTATTCCATGCACGATGTGCTACGAGAAGAGAGTTTCTATAAGAGGCTTATCAATTGTTACCAGATCCCTGTTCTTGTCTTCAGACTTACTGGTATAGATATAATTGCGAACCTGTCATTACTTCGTGTCCACCTTGCGAAGTAATTGCGCCAGAATTCTTAGAACAAGTACTGATGGTATGTGAGATGTGTTCATCTAAGATTGAATATGAAATCTTTCCACGATTATAACCAATGAATCTTTTGATAGAATTGCGTCGGGGTTGATAATCGAACTTACCTAGGTAATCTTACCGTTCCCCTGGATTCCCATCATAAGTAGGAATACCCAAGGCCAAAAGTTCCAACTAGATCCCCCCCATCTTTCATTTCCCATCCATAAGCCCCAAAAAATCCCCAAAAATCCAGCCAACCCACACCCTACGCCCCACAACCAGAAAACCCCCCTAAATCCCATAAACCCCCACAACCTCACCCATCCCCCTCCTAACAAAAACCCTCCCCTCGACCCCCCCAAAAGGCTTCAGCACATGAATCCCACAATCCACAAAACCCAATTTCACAAAGACCTTTCGACTCGCCTCATTCCCCGGATGCGTCATACCGATAATATCTTTCACACCTTTTTCCCTCTCTACATAATCTAATAGTAATTTCGCAGCTTCGGTAGCGATTCCTTGTCCCATGTACTTGGATAACATTGCGAATCCTAGGTCGGGTACCGTGTACCCTGTTGGTGGGGGGAGTGATACTGTGATATTGTTAGGTATTACTGTATCTCGTTATATGGATTTTCGATTTTGGATTTGTGAGAGGGGAGAGGAGAAGATAGGGAAAATACATAATGTCACGTTTCCAACTGGTCTACATTCTTCCAATCTTGCTTCTGGTTTGTCCGAGGGTTTTAAACTGATGAGGTAATATCCATAACCATACGGGTTATTGGTCGGCAGTCTTCTAGTGAGGACTTCTCGTCCTGATTTTAGGTCTTTTGCGGAGTGGGGATCGTTGAAAGCGAGGAATTCGGGGGTGTTGTGGAGGGTGACTATGAAATTGCAGTGGGTGTCGTTTGTGGGGGAGAGGTGGGAGAGGTAGAGACGTGGGGTTTGGAGGAGGAAGGGTGGTTTTGGTCGGGGTTCTGTCATGGTTTTGAGATAAGGATTTTGAGGTGAGGATTTTGAGGTGATGATATGAGGATGTTAGGCGTTGTTTATACTGTAGAAATGGTTTGTCTAGTATATAGATTAGATTAGATGATTGCTTGTAAAATAGGATGCTGAATATGGGTGAGTGAGTCAGTGAAGCAGTCAGCATTCAATAATACCACCTTATGAATTGGGATACCAATACTTAACCAGAAAGATAGAAATATTATAAAGCCGCCACCACAAAATATACAGTGATATCTGCGTCAAAGTCGCATCACAGTCCTTCATCACCAAAAGAACAATTCAGGCTCAAACTCCAAATTCACGCCCTCTAATTGGCTCCCCTTTTCCAGCCCAACCACATAGCCGAACTCCCATTCGCCAGAATTATACGACTGAAAGGCCGAGTAAAGCCGAGACCATCTCTGGTATTCCAACCTCAAGCGTTCTCACGAGTCAAAACGAACCTACTATTATCAATTTTTGATGAAATTCAAGGTCCGGTAACGAATATATCCGGATGATGCGGTCTAAATCTTACGTGTGGTTAGATTTTGGGGATTTGAGATTTTGGCGGAAGCGGAGTACCGCTACCGGTACATGTACGTTACCATACCCCACAAAATCGCCCCTGGCATGAATGACATGAACTTAAAGGGACGCTACTTGAGTAGTTGTACGGACAAACGTCACACGGCGTACATCAGGCGCCGGTTCTTGGGGTCTTGTCATGTGGTTGTGTGCAGGTATCTTGGTTATTGGGAAAGGTATAAATATTGGGGATTTTCTTTGGGTGGAAGGAGACTTCCAAGGTTGTTGTTTGTTGGTTTTGCTGGTTTGCTGTCTGTCACTGGTATTACATGTCGGGAAACATAGATGATATCTTGCAATGTGAAGGAGCGATGACTTCTCGACTAGCGCCGGGATATAAAATATTATATTCTGCTTGACTGGATCCTGCCTTTGCTAAGTCCAACCTAATTGCGTGCAAGTAGGTAAGCGATAACAAGGTTAAACGGGCCGCTTGTTAGCATGTAGAAAACCTGTATTTGAAGGTGTTTTTAGAAGTCAAACTTTCTAGTTTAATCTTTGCCCAGAACAGTGAATCATATCCGCGGAGTTTTTTTATTTTGAAGGTGTTCAACATATTACTCGAACCAAATGTTTTTCAGCTGAATCAGACTGAGAGAAATATGAATCGTGATCTGGTTCTTTGACTTTTGTGAGGACGGAGGGGTGCGGTTCGATTATGTGGTGGACGCATTACAGAGTTCCTGCCCTCACGGGTAGAAACCCTTGAAAATCGATTTTGGGGCAGAATCTATTCTTACATAATCACAGCATAACCTCGCTCTACTTACGGAGTATAAAGAAATAATTACTTATATACGCCGGAACCAACGAGTATATCAAACAGAACTCCAAGCTCAATCAAATAGAAACCAATAGTAAATAGCAAGCGTAAAACCAGTACAAATTAAAGAAAATTCAAAACAAGTAACAATCAACAAGTGATATCGCAACCGATAAATAGCTAAGAATCATTTTCTTTGAGAGGTTTTACTTGAATCGCGGAAGAATACTACCTAGGCAACCAAAGTCTGAATGCATGCGAAGAAAGAATCTGTACTTTACCTCAACAACTCTGGCATTTTGTCATCGCTCTCCAAGAAATCCATCGCAAAGGAAGTCTTCTAAGATGATTTATAAGTAAAGTAAATCTTGGGATTTCTCCAAATGAGATTTCCTCTTTGTCTACTTGAGTACTCGAGTACTGAGTAATATATTAAATATCTCGGCTCAGGCGGGAGGCATGAGCCGTACTCGGCCCGCATATCGGAACTCCAGGGGCCGGCGAGGAAAAACGTCGATAATGACGTTACACCTGGTCTGGTCTTACGCGCCTGAGGCCGTCATCGCGCATACTCCTTCCGTTCTCTCTCACATGCTGCAGGCGTTGGCTGGGCCTGGGGCAGGTGGGCATTGTTTAGCAGTCAGTAGTGTCAGTAGTGATTCACTAGAGAAGGGCCAGAAGGGCTCACCTGCCACAACGTCAGCCATCCCAAGAAGCCGAGTGCAACCAAATGCAACCAAATGCAACCAGATGCAACCTCCTTCAAGAGATTCCCCGTCTCAACTAAGATTCTTAATTAGATTCAGCTAACGCGAGATCCGCCCAAAATCTCAATCTGACCACCATCACCATCACTATTCAGAAGCCTTAAAATCGCATCAAGATTTACGGAGTACCAGTACTTGTACCACTTGTTGCAGGCATCCGCGCGCCTTTTTTGCCATCCATTCCATTTCAGCATTCTGCCGCCCTACCCTACCACCCTACCCTTAAGTAGCGGAAACGACCCCGCTAAACGCCTACCACCTACCACCTACCGCCTACCACCTTGTCGGTCATCAAAACATCTCACCCCACCACCCTCAAAAGTCCTGCCAACTTTGCTCATTTACACAAATTTTGCACAGAACCAGCAATACAAGTGATACAAGATGGAGGAAGAAGTCCCAACTCCAGCTCACTCTCCTCCAAGCCCTTCGGCTAAGAGACCCAAAGGTGAAGAAAGTCCCTTCCTACTTACCTGTTCATTCCGCTCGTCCATATGTATCCCTCTTGCTAACTCTTCCCACAGGAATCCTGAAAAACTCCTACCGCCGCTCTCCAACCCGTCAATCTCCTATCACCACATCTCCTCCTCCTGTCTCTCCCTCAGCCGTCGTAACCCACGCCCTCCGCGCCGACGTAGACAAGGACATCACCCTACAAAATACCCTCCAAAATGCAGGTCACCGTCGGTCATCGTCCTCTTCACTCCGTCCCGTAGGCTCTCGCAGACAATCCAGTCATTCATCCAACAGCCAGAATGGCGACGACAACAACATGCGTCTAAAATGGGACGAAGCAAACCTCTACCTCACCGAGCAAGAAAAGAGCGCAACCATGAAAATCGATGAGCCCAAGACGCCGTACGCAAAGCACTACGACCCAACCGAAGACGAGGAAGAACTCCGCACACTCGACGCACAGGAGCTCATAGTCGACGAACTAGACCAACGACGCAGTCCACGCAGCTCCCGCTCACGCGAGGAAGAAATCCCCGGTCTTAGTCTCGGTGAACCCGAAGAGGCAGTCCCAGAAGACAGAGAGGATCCCGAGGAAAGACGTAGAAGAAAGGAAAAGGCGGTCCATGTCGCGGCTCAGGAACACGGCGGCCTCAGCGCGGAGGAACTCGAGAAGCATCGCAAGTTTGAGGAGATGCGTAAGAAGCATTATGAGATGAAGAATGTGGCGACGCTTTTGGCTCATCCGGAGGAGTTGGATGCGTTGGATGATGAGGGTGATAGTGAGATGAATGGGGCTGCGAAATAAATCATCACTTCTTTTTTTTCCCTTGGAGCTTAGAGCTTGGTGGAGCTTGCATTCAAGGGCATGTATACTGGCGTTTTTTCCACTTTTTCACTCTCCTTTTTTTTCATCTTGATTCCCATTTCTTTTAGCAGCGTGGTTGGTTGGTTGGTTGGTGGTTGGGTGAATGAAGTGAACGGTAAACAGTGAAAGGTGTGAAGTGGGTGGACCAGATGGGTGGGCAAGGTATTCAAAAGGATGGATGGATGATGATAATGGACGAAGCACTATTTGAACCACTCGAAACATTTCAAACCAAAATCAGATTTAATTCCCCCTTCCTCTAATCCATCCCTCTTTGCTTTTATAAATTCTTGTATAATCCATTGTTATCGTAGCTACCTAGTATTTGGGCGCCAGATGGGGATGAGGATGAGGATGAGGATGATTGATCGATTGGTTAGCAATGGTCGGGTGGTAGCATAGCATACGGAAGGGGGATTACCGTGTTCTATCTATCTTTATTTCGTTGAAATGTTCGAATACATCATATACCCTAGTTTTACTGATGAGGATGAGTGTTTTATCTTGATTTTTTGTCATTGCTGCTGGTGTTGAAGTATCCACTACATCAAGATGGTACAGTAAGAAGTTGAGACGTTCATCATGCTAAGGCTATACTATACTACTATACTACTATAATAGAAGCTAGAAAGAGAAATAGCTCTCAGAGGTAGGTACTGTACTGTATAATATAGAAATCCTAACGGAGGGAATGCAAATACAACAACCAGACCAGACCAGACCAGACCAGACCATAAGAGTAAGAGTAAGTATAGTTTAGATAGATAGATAACAGGTTCTTCTATTCTCTTCTATTCTATTCTATCCTATCCCGTTGAGATGAATTTACCTAATATACTGTAAATTTGTAGCTAGCTATAGTACTGTAAGATAAGATAAGCTTTTCTTTTCTTTTCTTTTCTTTTCTTTTCTTTTCTTTTCTTTTCTTTTCTTTTCTTTTCTTTTCTTTTCTTTTCTTTTCTTTTCTTTTCTTTTCTTTTCTTTTCTTTTCTTTTTGTGGGATGTGTGTGAGGGGGGTGAAAGGGGAAAGGTGAAAGGGGAGGGGAGGGGAGGGAATTTAAAGCTAAGATTTGAGGTAAGAGTTAGGTAGGTAGGTAGGTAGGTAGAAGATTAGTCTGTCTAGGTAGGTATGTCTAGGTAGGTATGTCTAGGTATGTTTAGGTAGATCTAGTTACAGTACCCTAGACTAGACTTATTAGAATACAAAGTCTACTGTAGTGACTACCTACCTACCTAGTCTAATCAACCAGTTCAAGTATTAGATTTGGATTTGGATTTGGATTTTTCTTCTGTTTTAGCAGAATTGACATGATAAGAAGCGATAAGACGATAAGATAATATTTTCTATCCAAAGCCAAAGCCAAAGGCAAAATCTGAATTCACATCACAGTACATATTGTTGTTATTCACAATGAAATCTACTATACAAGAATTTCTTCTTGCGTCCAAAACAAAGTACAGTAATTACTTCAAATGAAGAAGAGAATTCAAGAAAGGTATCTTTCTTTATATGTTCACAAATCTAATAACTTTCTACTTTCCCATCTACAGTCAAACCTCGATACATGGATATAGTCGAGGTCGAGGCCGGATTCTTTTAAGGATATAACAGAGGATATCCCTATAGCTCGCGAGGCTACTTTTAGTGTAAGAAAAGATTTAGGACCCAATATTTAAGGATATAACCAAGGTTATTCTTATACGAGTATCCTTGTATCGAGATTTCACTATACCATTTAAATCACGACTAAAGAGAAAAGGACCTTTTCGGGGTCTTGATTGAAAAAGATTCGAATTTCCCTTCCCATTCATCTCATCATATGCTGCCTATTGTCCCCAAGTACTCTCAGTAGATTTACCTCAATCCCTATCCCTTGGAACCTCTACATGACCTGCGCCGCGATCCGTAATTCGTTCTCTTATGCATGCTCATTGCTTACATAGCCAACGCCTTTGGGTATATATATCCTGTCACTCCTATCCATGTAAAAAAACCAACCAAAAAAACTGACAAATCACTTTTTCGACGCCCCCTTTTCCGACCGCTTGGCGAACTATACAACACAGAAAAATGCGAGCATCCTATGATTCAACGAGGATCTCAGTCGAAGTCGAAGCCGAAGCTCTGTCCGCAGTTTTCCTCGCTGGAGAATCCAAATCCTCAAATTGCGTGCGTGCGATGTAACAATTCAACTTGGCCGCATTATACCGTTCCTCGCCGGGTGGTAGTACAACTCCAAGATATGTATTTGTCGTGAACTTGATGAGGAACATGCAGAACTTAGGCATCTTGAGATCGAAAATAATGAATTGTTCCGCGCTCTTGGGGGTACCGGTGTACCGACTCGTGCTCTGCTTGAAGTTCTTTATGATGTTGGACAGGCGCTCGTTGCGATCGTAGGTGGGGTTCTGGGCGGGGTGATCTTTGTCACTCGTGATGATTTCGTTGGACGTCCAGCTGGAGACGACGAGGAAGGATGTACGCTCGAAAAGGAGGACTTCTTCTGCCATGATCATGCTTCCGAGAGCGCCTAGGTGCTTTTCGATTTGGTCGAGGTTTGGGATGAGATCGTGGATTATTTCTGCCCAGGCTTTGTAGAGGGACTGATCCCAGATTGAGGTCGCGAAGGGAGTGGGATCGAAGACGTCAGATTTGGATCGGATGAGGGAGACGCGGTCGTTGTAGATGTCTTCTCGTAGATTTGGGACGACGAGGTCCATTTTGTGGATTAGGATGTAGACGCTCGCGGTTGGGGAGAATTGGCTGAGGGCCGCTACGATGGAACGGTAGGTGAGGAGATCGCGATCGAAGTCTCGAGATTCTATATCGAAGACGTAAATCAGGACACCCACGTTCGAAAAAACATGTTGGCGTTGTTGAGAGAGGTAATTCTCCATGAACGCATCCTGACTATCAGGACATGTTAGCATATTGTCAACATCACCAGCTAGGCGAAGGTTGACTGACCCTCCACAATCCCAAAGATTGAGTGTTAAGTTTCCCAGAAATTTGACATGGCTTAGATCGACATCGATCGTAGCGCCCAGTCTTCTGGTATCTTTTGCAATGTAATTGCTGAAAATGATGCTCCTCATGGAGCTTTTTCCGGACCCTGACTTTCCCATCAACAGTACTTTCTTCTTCTTCTGCTTGCGCGGCTCCTCAGCCTGCGATGGCGAGGAGGTCAATTTGTCTTGGATGGCGAGGTTTTCCATTTGGGCCTCCATGATGAAAGATCTTGAGAGGAGAGAGAAGAGATGTTGTTGATGTTGTTGCGACACTAGGAAGTGATCGCTGAAGGGGGAGCTGAAGGGGAGCGTTTTGAGTGACAGCTTGAGCTATGGGGTTGTGAGCTATGGGGTCGGAGCTTATTTAGCCTGGAGGGTGCAGAGGAGATATGGAGCACAAGTGGGTTTGTTAGCGCCCCAGGCCAACTGTACTACGATAAGCGCTCTTATCAGAGAGACTTAGCTAGCCGCCACGTCCACGTGGGGGTCGTGAGTGTAACTACTTTAGACAGAATGAATGTGCTCCAAAAATAGATTATGTACGTTGACCACGGAACGTGTCCAAGTGGCCAATCTGAATGGCGGCGGTGTGAGAGGAACTGGCAGAATTCTTAATTTAGCTATACTCGTACTCGAGTAAACACCAGCCAGCCAGCCAGGCAGACACCTAAACAGCGAGACAGCCAGACAGCTATACAGCAGCCATCTATACAGTCAGTGAGTCAGTCAGTCAGTCAGTCAGTCAGCTAAACAGCCAGCGAGAGAGCCAGCCAGACAGCTATACAGCCAGCCATCTATACAGTCAGCCATCTATACAGTCAGTCAGTCAGTCAGTCAGTCAGTCAGTCAGCCAGACAGCTATACAGCTATACAGTAGCCATCTATATAGTCAGTGAGTCAGTCAGTCAGTCAGTCAGACAGCTAAACAGCCAGCGCGAGAGCCAGCCAGACAGCTATACGACCAGCCATCTATACAGTCAGTCAGTCAGTCAGTCAGTCAGTCAGCCAGACAGCTATACAGCCAGCCATCTATACAGTCAGTGAGTCAGTCAGTCAGTCAGTCAGTCAGCTAAACAGCCAGCGCGAGAGCCAGACAGACAGCCAGGCAGACACCTAAACAGCGAGACAGTCAGACAGCTATACAGCAGCCATCTATACAGTCAGTGAGTCAGTCAGTCAGTCAGTCAGACAGCTAAACAGCCAGCGAGAGAGCCAGCCAGACAGCTATACAGCCAGCCATCTATACAGTCAGTCAGTCAGTCAGTCAGTCAGCCAGACAGCTAAGCAGCGAGACAGCCAGACAGCTAGACAGCGAAACAGCCAGACAGCGAAACAGCGAAACAGCCAGCGCGAGAGCCAGCCAGCGAGACAGCCAGCCAGCTATACAGCCAGACAGACAGCCAGGTACACAGCCAGCCAGGTAGCCGGACAGGTACACAGGCAGTAAGCTAGAAAGGACGAGAAGGTATTTAAAGAATATCCCTAGGCTCTATTCTAATACGTCCCGATTTTATACCTTTTTACTACTACTATAGGCGGGTCGAGTATACGTTTATACTAATGTTTATCCTAAAATCTGTAATATACTAATATATTCCCTAGTGCTATTACAAAAAAACCTATATACTTAATAGCGCTTACGACTGTTCGCTCTGAAAATACATAAAAAGGAACGAATTTATGTCAACGTGCCTGGTTTTTATCTTCTGAACCTCTTCAGAAACCCAATATTCAAGCTCGCTTATTTTGAAAGCACTCTAAATTACTCCATAGTGATTTTGCTAATTGAAAATAGTCGGAGTAAATATAAATCACAAAAAGAGATACAACTATGAGACAGTAGCTTGATTGCTGGGTCTTTTGTCCTCTTCACAGTGTAATCTAGAGATCGTGGGTGACTACTGAGGTTCTTTTCCATAGATGAACTACTGAGTTACTTATATATAAGTAGTTTAACCACCTATACCAACTCTCTTATCACAAGCTTCCAAGAGAACCCATCAACCAATATGTGTTCATTCTCATGGATTGAAAAAAAATCAGATCTTCATGTTTGCCGCATATACAAGAATCCTGCAGTACACGACAGAAATGTAAAGGAGGAAAATCGGTAGCTCCATACACCAAATTCCAAACCATCTACCCTCCTTCATCCCTCAACTTCTGGTATCTCTGTCCCGGTCCTGTCAAGCTGAAAAGAAACCCCCAAAGACAAATCTGCCTCATCCTTCTCGATCTTCCAAATCCCTCTCAGTTGTTCGCGATACTGTCCGACCAAGTATTCCCAATATTCTCATCCGCTGCATTAGAAAGACTGTTACTCCACGTGTTCCCAATATTTTCATCTGCTTCGGCGCGGCGTCGCGTGTTATTGTCGGCGTTGGATATACTGTTTGACCAAGTATTCCCGATATTCTCGTCTGCTTCGCGATTTGAGACGCTGTCTGACCAGGTGTTTCCGATTGCTTCGTCTGCTTCTAGTGCTATGAGCGAAAGTGTTAGGTTTGGCATTCTGCTTATGATCTGGTATTTGGGCGTGTGTTTGATGACTTACCAATGGGATGGCCGGAGCCAATTGTGGCAAAAACCGCAAGAGCTGTAAAGACCTTGGCGAAATACATCTTGTAGATGAAGGAACTTGCTTTCTGATTTCGCTCTTGGCTCCTTGCTGTCTTGGTAACGCAACTACGTATAGAATGAAGGTAATGCTGGTGAAACAGCTGAACTCAAAACACAGCCAAGGTACACAGATACAGAATACTTGCAGATATAATATACTTGTACGAAAAAAGGAAACACTTCTACTTATTGCTCAAAGCTTCTGGGCATGAGCCCACCACCATTGCAAATTATCATCACCTATTCTTCTCACCGACTAATGAACATTCTCCCTTTGAGCCTTACAACAATCAAAATGATCTGATAAGACACTACAGCCTCTTCCACTCATCCAAAAGGAGTGATCGCCCTCCCAAGAGACACCCCATGTACTCCGTACACAGCCAACTATCACCATCGGCATACATCCTCATTCCTTGGCCGGCGACAGAAAGGTAAGAGACATACATATGCAGAAGCAATATAAATTAACGAAAGCCAGACCGATAATATAAAAGCCATCACCCGTTGACTTTCAGGAATTGGGAGTACGAAAATGTTGAATGAACACTGCCGATTCGCTTCAGCGACATCAAGCTGGAATCAGCTGGTTGATGTACATATGTTGTATCACCCCCCCTTTATTTTTTTCTCTCCGCTGCCGAACAGGTTCCCAGACTTGGACTTCTGACGGGCTTACGCTATGTAGTTTGTTGTTTGCTGCCTCGCTTCTTTGCAATGGTTGGCGTGTTTGTTATTGGGAAGGATGCAAGCCTTCGTTGATCAGATCTCGTTTCCATGGTCAAGAGTCGCCGAAGAACCTCTTTACGAATGACCAATGTTGCTGGTTTTGGAAAGTAGATTTATGCAAAATCGATTTTAGTTGTACTCGCTACATTGTGCGATCGCCATTATCAATCACCTGTTTATCAATACCAACATCACAACAGGACTACCTGTCACCAAGTAATGTACTGACTGTACAATACCTAAGAACCATATCAATGGGTACAGTACGCCAAGATCTTCTTTCAGTTAACTTCTCGTTGCCGACCTTTTGCATGAAGAGGCTTCGGTTTGGCGCATTAACCTTATTCAGGCTCCTCGTGTACGAAAACAACCGCCGATTTTAGTACAAGACACCTCCTACTGTATTAGGTGTAACAGTAGTAAAGAAAATTGCAAAAATATGAAATAAACTATATCTAACTCTTTCGAAGCTAATAAACCTTAATATCGATGCTTATAATATTAAGATACGTTGTTGTAGTTTTATTACGTATAGCTATAATAGTTTACAATGGACTAAAATCGGCGGGTGTTTTCGTACACGAGGAGTTCAGGTTAAGTAATTGTCACACCAAAACTTCTATCTCCATCTCCATCTCCCTCAAATCAACTCGTTCTCTTTTCTGCAGTGGCTTGCAGAGTTGTGGAACAACAGTAATGCCTATGCCGGGACTTGCGTTGCTAGCCGAGCACCGAAGGGTGTCTCTCTTTCTTTTTCGCTTCCAAGAGTGAGGGTGGGACAAATCTTACATGTACTTTATGTTTTGGACGTGGTTGTATCTTCTGACTCATATTTTATGAATGGGTTCACCGCTGGAACGTGTCACTTTTCTACTTGTATTGAGCGATTCGTATGTGTTAACTGGTCATTTGCCCATCCAGTTAGCCGAGAAACGTGAGGGGAATAGGGGCCCTTGAAATAGGCGAGCAGGAAGGATAGGGGGTTCCTGGTTCTAGTCATGGAACGTAAGCCTCCGAGTAGAACATACGCATATGGGAGTGTTGGGTATTGAAAATTCGTTGTTGTTGTTGATCAACAACTACTGACTAGCTACTGAGGAATCTCAAAATGAGATTGGTCATCTGTGTTACCTATAAAGTTTCTAAGCTCTGTAGCCTGAACCTACAACTCCTAATCGCCTCAATCATCCCAAGTAACAGTCTTCGTGACCAAAAACTCCTCCATGCCCTCCTTGGCATTGAATCTTCCCCATCCGCTATTTTTGACACCTCCAAAAGGTAAGGTGGGCTCATCGTGAATAGTCATACTATTGATATGAACAGCCCTGTATTAAAAGTCAGCTCAATGTCACTTCAGTCAATGGCCTTCATTTCAAAACTCCAAGTTCCAAGTTCGAGATGAGGATGAAATGAAGATATAGAAGAGAAGAACTCACCCAGATTGAATCTTCTTAGCAACAGCCAACCCTCGTCTCAAATCCTTCGTGAAAACACTAGCACTCAATCCATACCCCGTCTTATTCGCCGCCGCAATAGCTTCCTCCTCACTATCTACAATTAAATAACCAGCTACAGGACCGAAATTCTCCTCCTCCCAGAAAAGAGAATCCTCCGGCATGTCCCCAAGGATAACAGGTGCGAACGATGCTCCATAGAGACCTCTAGGTGGTTGCCCAGTCAGAGATTTCGCTCCGCTGTTGATAGCTTCATCTACGATGCTTTCCAATCTCTTTCTTGAAGCTGAGGAGACGACAATTGGAAGTGGAGGTTGTTTTCCATCAGGAGCTGATGAAAGTGCGGTTTTCAAGGCGGCGAGGAATTGAGGTGCGATTTGGGAGTGGAGGATTATACGGTCTGTTGCCATGCATATTTGGCCAGACTATAACCGTATTAATCAGTGTTTACTTACCTGTTACACTCATGGGAAGGACCCATATTAGACTTACATTGAGGAAGGATCCAGCCATAGTTACGCCTACTGCCTTCTCGATATCAGCATCCGGGAGGACGATGGTACTGTTCTTTCCACCGAGCTCCATTAAACATGGTTTGAGCATTTGTCCACAGACTTTAGCGATCTTTCTGCCTACATTAGCACTTCCTGTAAAGTCCACCTTTTTTACCGCCGGTTGCTCGATGATGATGTTTGTAACTTCAGCGGCGTCTGGGGTTCGGCATTGGATGACATTGAGAACTCCCGCTGGTAAGCCAGCATCATGAAATACTTTGCCGATCGCCCACTTGAAGAGTAGAAAGTCAGTAGGTCTAACATTGGAAATTGATCGAAAATGTTCGAGCATTGACTTACATAACATCTGGGTGTCACCTCAGAACCCTTGAGAATTGTGGTGTTTCCTGTTGCAATAGCTGTGGCCGCTGATCGAACACCAAATACAAACGGAGCATTCCTAGGATTTGTCAACTCTCATAATCAACATAACGTCTCAATTAAAACATACCAAGGACAAATACCAAGTGTGACTCCATATGGCTCCTTATAAACAATCGCACTGACTCCTTTATCCTGACATACAGGTACACTTCCACAGATACTCGTGATCCGACCAGCAATATCCTTTACTTGCGAAATAGCTAATGCCATAACAAAACCAGCAGCAACTCCCATGTCAGCACCCATCTCCGTATGCATGAAACCAGCATATTCTTGTGTACGAGCCTCAAGTAGTGCTGCGGCCTTCAGTAGTATATCGCGACGGAGTACCGGCTTTGTCTCAGACCAGCTCGGGAAGGCAGCTTCCGCAGCGGCAACAGCACGGAGAGCATCATCTTTGCTTGCTGAAGTTGCGGTCCAGCAGACTTCGCTATTGCTAGGACTAACTATGTCGAAGGATGAGGATGTCGTCTCTTCTTTACCGTTAATCCAGAGAGGAACTACGATCTTCTTAGTATGTCCGTTAGTACCGTTGGTGGTGCCGTTGCCGTTGGTGCCATTAGATTGCTGAGGCGAGGCCATGGTTGTTGACATCAGAGGCTTGGCGATAAAAGTATCCAGGGTAATCGTCGTATGACACGAAGTGAATGTTCTCTCCGGGCTCGTAAGAAATTAGAGAGAGTCGGGTGTTGTACGTATGAAAGTGTAGTGTAGGTTGGAGGGGTAATCACTTCTTTACCCCTCACCTCTTATGATTTAAAAGGTGACGTATTCACTAATTGCGATTTCATTCACCTCGAAACAACAACGTTCCAAGGGGAAAATACTGAATACCGTCCCAGATATCAAAAACATGACCAACAAAAGTACCGAAGGGTTGCGTGGTACTCTGTATGGCCGGCACTTCAGGTTGGTTGGAAAGAGCAAATGGTTGGTCGCATTTACCCGTGGTGTGTGGCATGTCGGAACATTCCACCACATGGCAACTTACCAACCAACTTTTAGAATTGGGCATTTCCCGTTCCCATCTTTGAACGGGATGATCAGGAGGGTGATCATCTCACCCCTTGGCTTGCATATAAACCCAGCTCGTACAGTATGCAGTCAATACTGCATTTCACGAAGGTTACAACCCGCAAATGGAACCGTAAGTTGACAAGTTGGATACCAGTATGCGAGGTTGCAAGCGAAAGATAAGGAAAATCGATCGGTATTATTACCATGACAAGGATCGAGGCTTTAAAAAAAGTTGGGTTTCTTGGAGTCAAAAAAGATAACTCATGGAACCGACAAAGTACACCAGTCTTCCCCATGATGAGGAAGATACTTCTTCCAGGTCCCCACTGGGGAGAAATGTTTCCAGGATAGGAAGATTCCCCTACCAATTCTGGGTGCTTGCAGTACTTGTCATATCGAATCTCTGCTTCGCCAATCTTTGGCTGAGAGAAAGACAATCTGAAAAATGCATACGTCCAAAACTAACATATTGTATGTCTCCTCAAACATACAAATCAAAATCCAAAGACTAATAGAAAATAAAGCTCCAGCAAAAGACGCAATTCGGTATGAAAAGCGTCGGCTAACAAGGAATATCACCTCCAATGTATATACTGGCGATCCACGCCCAGAGTTTGATGAAGCATGGAGAAAATTAATAGAACGTGGGCCTCAATCTCTGTTTAAACTTGTGAAGTAAGACTGAAGTTTGCTCAAAGCTATAACAATAAAGATTTCGGATCAAGAACTCGCGATTCTAGATGAGACCTCAGTCGCCTTGAAGGGTGGTGGCTACATCGCAGAAACAGCCGTATACCATGAATTGCATTGTGTGGTATGTCCTCCTCGCCTCCTTGAACAATTTGAAAGACTGAAGGAGAAAAAAGAAACGTATTCGGCGACACTTGCACCTGGACCACTATTATCCTCATATGACAGAGGACGAGAAACGCAGAGAAGGACCGCATATCGGTAAGTTTATCCCCCTCGACCAGTGACCACGCCAGGCTTCTAATACTTTCAGATCACTGTCTTGAGTATTGGCGTGAAGCGGCGATGTGTAGAGGAGATACAACTTTAGCGACCTTTCGTTGGGCAGATGGAAAACCATACTCGACTGTTTACTCGGATCATGAGTGCGTTAATTGGGATATGTTGGATTCATGGGCAAGAGGAAGGATGGTGGACATGTCGGATTATTCTATCCTGGATCTTGACCAGACGTAATGTGGCCTTCGTGGAAATATACAAGAACAGAAGTATATCTTTTAAGCCCCATATATTCACGAGGAGAATTCCTCTTTAGTCAGTGAAAAGTCAAACACGGTAACCCCGGCTATCCAATCAACCCTCCCTGTCCTTCGCAGACCCATAAATACCTACCCCCTTAACTTACATGGCCACAAATGACGACCTCACTGTCACCAATTCAACAGAACAGTTGTCTTGGCTCAGCGGTAACATCGACAAAATGCTTGGGAATACCACCCTATGTGCTAGGCATTCAAATCTATAGCACATTATAAGAAGCCTAAAAATAATCAAAAAACTCAGTTAGTCTGGTTTTCTATCCTGGGCCGCTCTTTAAAAAAGGAGTGTTAGGATTTTTTTGCTGTTTTTTCCTACTTTTTTGAACTTTTTAATGGGGACAGAGTGGAAGCGAGTGGTGCGGAACTTGGATCAGAACGGATATTCACTCTGCAATTTTTGAGAATTGCGATCGTGGGCAGATAATCTTTGAAGCTTGATTAACAGTCAATCCTCGCTTCTGCCTTGGGTTTCTGTCCATCATGCCACTATTTTTGCCGTTCTCACGTTGTCAATTGAGGTCCAGCATGTATTGCGTTGTCGTCGTTGCACATAAAATCCAGCAGGAAGTCTGTGGCCACAGTACCAGGGAGGTATATCATGCCAGCGTTTCTTTGGTACATGCTCTCTCGGTTACATACCAACATGATTTTGTTTTTGAGTGTGAAATGCATAATACCTTCTCACCAAGGAGTGGGTTGTGAACCGAGAATCGAGTTAGGGGTTTGTTGAGGCCAGGAAAAAGAAATTTCCGATTCCTCCAAGGCCTTCACTCCAATACTTGATTTGCATTATGTATCGCTATCGCAACTTCCCCGTTGCAAGTACAAAGTCCAAATACGACAGGTTTTACGCAAAAAGTCATACGCAAACAAATTTCTCTTTGTTGTTCCCCAACTAGCTAGGACCCCTTTGACCACTTATTTTGTGCATTGTTGTGGAATGTCAAAGTGTCAAAGTACACACTTGACTTTATCGCCAAGCTTAGCCGAAAGGAGCTCGCAAAACTACTGGACAAAGAAAGCGCACTGGCTTTGTGTGGCTTCAGGATTCGGAAAGATTGATATACGGAGATTTCATAGGCGAGCTTACGAGCATATCCACGGCGGAACATGGCTTGAAATCAAATGAAATCAATATGGGTAATTGTCGGCGTTCCCGTTAGCAGCCTTCTCAAACGATAGTTCATTGGGGCTTGCCGAATTGTAACAAAGATTTTCCGTGTAACCCACCTAATAAAGATACATTTAGTACATTGCAGCAGTACTAAAGTTCTTTGGCAGCGAAGGCGAAGCAGGAGGTTAGTGAACAAAGCATTGTTACATGTGATCCATTGTTTTGAGCCAAAGAAATCGGAGGGAATTGCAGAGTTCACAACTCGCTACCAATGACCCAGATCGCGTACAGAGTTCAACTTTCAGTGGGATTCTCAGCTTACAACTCGCATGCCAGCAGTACTCCGGATATTCCGTTCCTTCTGAGCGAGTGAATCCTGATTTTTGGAATTTTTCCGCTGTTATTTCCAAACCCAAACCAAACCAAACCAAACGGTCGGTCCCTTTGCCATGTCTTCCTCATACAGATTTCTCTCTTTGTAGTCGTCCCTGCCAAGATAACCACGCCGTCATTTTGTTATCACTGGCTGGGCTAGAAATCCAACACCTCGAGGTTACATCTCGTTCCAACCTTGGACTTTCCCAAGAGAAGCTTTTGAGAAATTCCGCGTTCCTAACCATTCGCACCTCAAGGTGAGGCGCTGTTGGTCATGTTTACCACCCCGAAGCAAACCCCAGCAGAACAGTATGTACTCGCATCGGTCTTGACGCTCATTGCTACGGTCTTCGTTGTTCTTCGGTTTATGGCCAGGCGAGTGAGGAGAAATACAATTGAGTTGGATGATTGGCTTATTGTGTTTGCTCTCGTAAGTTTGAAAGCTACGTCTGTGCTTCCTAACTAATACCTTGATGAGGTCTTCACCTATGTGACAGCAATATTCATGATTGTCGGTAAGTGGTCTAAATCTGGACAAGTAGATCTTGCTGAAAGTCCTAGGCACTGCGAAGGGGAACCAAGGTCAACACATGGATTTTTATCCCAATGGCATGCCAATCCTAAACGAGAGATACTTCTGGTTCCTTAAGGTTCGTCTGAACGACTCGCACACAATAATATACTGGAACCATGCTAAATTGATATAGATGCTCTACGCAGGCCAGCTTAGCCAAATGCTTGCCATTGGACCCACCAAAATCTCTATGCTCCTACTATACAGACGAATCTTCCGCGGCAAGATCTTCAATATTATTACATGGACCTTGATCGTGCTTGTGGCTGGCTGGACGGTGGCATTTTTCTTCGCCAACATGTTCGAATGTGTCCCTATCTCTGATGCCTGGAAGAACGCGCCGGGTTTGGGAGGGAACCCAAATTGTATCAACGCGATCCCCATGTATCTAAGTCAGGTATATACTGATGTCATTCTGGATGCCATGATTCTTGTCATTCCTATTCCTCTTAGTGAGATACCCCCCTTTCAGAAATTATCTGCCAGTACTAACACTACTACTCAGTTTGGAAGTTGAAGCTTCCCACGAAGCAGAAAATCGCGGTGTCGAGTATTTTTCTTATCGGTATTCTGTAAGTCTGGTGGAGCCTTTTCAAAGCTACCCATGCAGGGGTACGTGTACTAAAGTGCTCCAGATCCATCGCAGCAAGTTGCGCAAAGATGATAGTCTTCAACTTCGTCGGACATCAACTCGAGGGACAGCCTGACGTTTCTTGTAGGTACCATGGATGAAATTTTATTGAATTAAAACAAAAATCAGGCTAATGAAGAAAAGACTTCCTCACTCCGATCGTATATTGGCCTCTAATCGAAGCGAACCTCCAAATCATGGCTGCTTGTATGGCAATGCTACGTCCGCTCTTCAAACAAGTCGCCGATAGTCACTGGTACCAATCGCTGCGTCGAAGCTTCAGTACGAAGGGATCGGGATATTCAAAGAGTTGGGATGATCAGCGGACTCCTATCAACGATAATTCAGATTTTAGTAATGCCCATGGAGGAGGATTAAACCCGTAAGTTTTCGCTCTCCTGGTTAGGTCGCGGAGGTACTGATAGTTCTCACTAGGGGTTTGGAGAATAATACGAGAGTGGCTAATATTGAACACGTTCCGCTGGGGGAATTGAAACCTGCGCATCTCAGTGATGGTATTCTGGTGGAGAGGGAGTTTGCGATGAGATCTGATAAAGTGGAAGTGTAATGTTGGTTTCTGGATACCCGTAATGTAAATTCTCTGGAGGATGGATGAAGTTCATAGAGGACAACAAGAATAATGCAAGTTCTTTTTAATATCTTGACTCATCATATTATTACATACTGTAGCATCAACACATGTTTTTGACTCAAAACGTCGAACTCTGTCATGAAGTCTATCGACCTTGAACTAGGGAGCTCAGGGATGCAGAACGTGTTTTCCACGTCTCTGTGGATCTCTACCATTCTTTGGGTGTGCTGGGGGAGGAAATACATTGTGCATCACCCTATCTTTATGGGTCCCATCCAAGAGTACTAGCTAGGAGATGATCTCTCAGACCCCATTGAAAATTGGAAAGCGTCGCAACTAGGTTCTGACTATCAATAGTAGTCTCTCTACTTTCGGACGCTCTTTATCTGACCATTACTCGAAAAATTGGTTTGGTTATCCCAGAAGACTTGAAGAACGAAGTTAACTATATACAGCATTAATGCTCCAGAAACATTGAGAAACCACAGGGAATTCTCGGCGCCCAAGCGTTTTACAATGAATGCCACTTATGCCTGCATATCTCGGTATCCCAAGCCATGCCACGCCACGCCAATATGGAGACTCAACCCAACATAAATCTGGTACCAAAGAGCTCCAGTTACCGAGCCTTTGGATTCCACACATCCTTCAACAACATGGCAATGGCTCGTGGCAGTGGGGCGAAAGTGGGCAAACTTAGAGTTCAATCAGTTTCAGCTGCCAACGAACACGCTTCATCTTTGTAAGCATTTATCCATTACTTATGGAGTTGGATATATCTGTATAAGCTTACTGATCATCCAACAGATCATATTAAAGCAACTAAATTTGATCAATATGATATTCAACAGAGCAGTCCACTGATCCTCCACATCATAGCTATATGATGAAAGCACTGCCATAAAGCGTTATATATAGAAGTGCATGCCTAAGCCAAATCTTGGTGAACAAGAATCTTGTGCATAAAGGCGGTCTACCAATACCTAGATCTCATCTCCCTGTATTCGCTTACAAACCACACAGAAAGTGACTCCATTATAGTCTCCATTATAGTCTCCATTATATTCTCCATTATAGTCTCCATCCGTCTTCAACAGCCAAAGGATTTGTTTTGTTGCACGTCGCAAAATCCTGTTGGGAAATGCGTATGTTGGGTAACCTTGTTTTCTGGATCTGGTTTCTGAGCTAGGACTTCAACAACAGCCCAATGTCCCATTCGCGAACATCCAAATCAACTCTAAGTCAGAGAAAAGTGTTGAGTGGGTAAGTATAGCCTACGCATAACTCCAACCTCTAACTCGATTGGATTCGTTAAGTCATGAAGTAAATCCATCCCAAAACGGAAGAATAAGGAGGTTGGGGTCTTACCCCAGATTCTCGCTAACCACAAACGCCAAGACTATCCGGTTGCCTTGTTAACAAAAAGGTCCACCGCCAACCCAACATCGTCATCGACCATATTCATCCCCACCAACCTCCTCCACACCTTCCTCACCAAACCCCCCCAACAACCCTCCTCTACTCGAGTAATTCCCTCAAGAATCAAAAATGGCAGGAACCCGTCGCGCACCCCGCAAATCCAGCGGTCCAGCCGCAAAAGGAACGCAAAGAACCCTAGCCTTTACCAACAACAGAGTCACCAAATCCACCACCCATCCCGTCGGCAAACCCTCCTCCGAACCCCCCACGAAGAAAACAAAGATTGAAGGAGAGGATTTGAAGGTCGCGGAGGAAGATGTGAAGCTCGAGGTCGCAGAAGTTGCTCAGGCACAATTCAAGACTGAGGAGGAGGAACGAGCTAGTAAGATTACTGAGGCGCAAATTAAGAAGTACTGGCGGGATCGAGAGGCGGAGAGGAAGGCGCCTAGGGTACATCAGGGAGGTGTCAGTCTTGAGGAGAAGATTTTGAGGTTGTGGGATATGAGTTCGCAGTTTGGTGTATGGCGCCCCTCTCTTTTCCTATTTCGAATATTTCTGCGTTGGGCATTCTAAGAAATGAATTGGGGCGGGATCAGTAGCTAACGTCCACAAAGCCAGCAATAGGATCCGCCCGCCAGAAACGATGGTATCGCGCGCATAAACTTGGTCTCAACCCTCCTATCGAAGTTCTCGCCGTCTTAATCAGGGAGGAAGAAAAGGGAAATGCGAAGATTGAACGGGCGCATGTGGATGAGTTGATGAGTTCTAAGTTTGCGATTGGGGAAGCTTAGGTCTGCGTTTCTACCAAGGTCAAATCAATTACGAGCTGATTTGGAGGACGGATGAATGAGAATACGAAGGAATTAATATTTATGATTTGGCTTTTTGCAAAGGCGTTGCTTGGTTTGTGGACGGAAGGAAGAAACGGGAGCAAATACCACGGGGCGTTCGGAGCCTTTTTGCATTCTTCTGTACAAGATGGGAGGGAGACATGGGGTCTTGCGGGAATTGTGGGGCACATAATGGCTGGATATGTAACAGTACAGTACCTATTGCATTAATGCCCCTTGGCATTCATGAAATTGAGATTCATTCTCTGTGGATGTGCCTTTTGGAATCTCGAATTCTGAGAGACTCTTGAGGTTTAACGGCCCATCTACTACAAAATAGTATGTTCACTTTGCGTAAGATTAATCTTCAATGTGATGGGGGTTACGATGAGCGACTAGCCAGCGTCCTGGTTATATATGTATAGCATAGCTCCCACTCCCCCACTCCCATTCTCTCCATTCTTCATACAACTTTCTAGTACATCGCAGTCACCAAATTAAGCTAACTCCATCTCCAAATGTTATACATAATTTAGGCAAACCCCGTCCCGAAATTCATCAACATCTCTCCGCTCTATGTAACCCCAAATATCCAGTCCTAGACATAGTCGATCCTCTTCTCAACCATCTCTTTTTATGGATTCCAAACCAGAACTGGCGTCGTATCCTACGCCGCTTTTTCCTGTTGAATCTGTTCCTTTGGCCCTCGGATAGAATTCTTGACCTCAGGAACATGACGCGGAATCCTTGGACGTTTGTGATATTATTTTTCCAGGAACTACTACCTAAACTACGAATCTACTATATTAGTACTGGAAAAATATCATTTCTACTGTTACCAAGCTTTAATCGAAGCCCACTAATAGCGGTATATCTATTTGTCAAATGGGAGTAGAGCTCTATGGAAGAATCTAGGAAGCTTGTATCGCAATATTATAAAAGAACTCATCTATCGAAACTAGGCGGAGCCGTTTAGTTCGGCAGGTAATAGTCCAATTTCCATAATTCTGGTCATTTGGGTTAAAGTCGTTAGATTGAGTTCTGCTGCTCCTGGCGGTAGCAATTGGGTGATGCGAACGGCTAGAAGTCGTGTTATAAGGGAACCCATCATACTTACCCATGTAAGAAGCAGCCAGACCTAGAAGAAGTCCAATGAGAGGAAGTCATTGTGTGCTTAAGCGTCATGGGCAGATATTTCAACGCAACCCACTTAGCGACAGATCAGGATTCACCCAAATCCACCCACCCAGTTGCGTACACCTAAAAAGATAAATCAAAAAAGATAAAAAAAGACAAAAACTATAATAATAGAACAGCAAAAAGATCCTGGGAGTACAACTGAATAGTTGCACCACCGCTCGGGTCAAACACAGCATTACCTGTGGTTTCTTTATGGCTGGCCAACAAGGCTCTCACACTGACTGGCGCATTTACCAGTAGGCCATTGAGGCCCGTTTCCCATGCTTTCTACTTGTTGGTTGAGGGTGAGGTGCTTATTTTAGAATATAATGACTTTTTGGGGTCTTGGACTGTAGGTGAATGGACTTATGTAGCACATGAGGCCGCACTGGTTCTGGAGGTAGGCTTTTGATGGCGAGCGTGCTTGACTTGGTTTTCACGTAGTAATTATTCCCCCCGAATTTCTCATATTCCTTCCAGACTAGAAAGATTGTAGAGAAGATGCGCAACAACAAATTCTGGCAAAGGCCGAGGTTTTGTCCACTTCTGAAAACTATCTTGATCTACCACCAAATGGCAAGCGCCGATTCCAGCTCCACAAATGAGGTTCGTTTTCATGAAATTCTATTCTTCCCTAGAATGGCAAGGAGGCCCTCGGAATTTCAATTTTGCAAGGATCAAAATTAAAACGTATTCGGAATAGTCAATCCCAACAGTCATGGGTCTTTCTATTCATCACAGTTTTGGTTGCATATATTTTAGCTTGATGCGTGGCGTAAGGTAGCTAGCTAGATCAGTTAGTCGGTGAGCCATATTAGGAGATTCTTGGTTAGCTTATTTTTGTTGCGCGAGTGGGATGATTTGAGGAATTGATGATTTCGAGATCTTTCTACAATACTCGCAGGTTTATGTGATGATCTTGCTGTGAGATACTTTTTCCTGGTTTCTTTTGTTTCTAGGTCTGTGAAAGCACTGTAGTATGCTGCTAAATTAGAGCCGTTGTTCGGCAAGACGTTAGCGCGTTTGCCAATGACGAAGTGTCGATATGAAAACACATACGAAGTGCTAATAGTTAGAACCGTTGTCCGTCAAGAAGCTGGTGGAGTTGGTTTTCTCGCCAATGACGAACTGTCGATGTGAAAACGGTTACGATATGCTGCTATATTAGAACCGTTATCCGTCAAGTTAGTGTGCTCGCTAATGACGAAGTGCCAATATGGAAGCATTTGTAATATGCTACTATGTTAGAGCCGATATCCATCAGAATATGGTGTGCTTGCTAATGACGACGTGACGAAGTGACGAAGAGAAAATACATAGTCACTTACAAATGAAGCTAAATTAAAGTCGTTATCCATCAAGAGTCCATGCATTCGCTCAGAACGTTGTAACGATATTAAAATACTTATAAAATGCTGAAGGCTTCGAACCGCTATCCGTCAATAAGTTAGTGGGACTTGGTTTATTCACTAATAAGAAATTGCCGATGCGAAAATACGTATATCATACTAAATAATTAGAACCGTTGTCCGTCAAATATTGGCGTACTCGCTTAAATCGCAGTGCCGATAAAAATCTACTTACGACATGCTAACTATTTCGAGCCGTTATTGGTCAAATTTTAGTGTATTCGGTAACAACAAAGCACCGATTGCACCTCAACGTCTTCTGGCTCGCAGCCAATTGAGAGGAGTATTGCCTCTCGACCGAATGAAAATTTTACGGTCTATTCGTCATCCTTCATGATATAAAACGGCTTCTAACACTTAGCTCCCGATCGGAGCATGTAGTGTTGAGAGTAGTTACATTCGTAGTGTTCTTTTTTAACGGTTTTGCATTCTAGTTTCGATTTTGAGACCTCAATGATCCTCAATTATATCCTCCAAGTGAAGATTTTACGGTCTTATCGTCATTCTTCCTGATAGAAAACGGCTTATAACACTTAGCTCCAGATATAGGCAAAATTGTCGAGAGTACTAGCATACTTAGCGTTCTATGTCGAATTATGATACTTCAACAATTCTCAATTATATCGTCCAAACTACATCATAGACCTCCTATTTTTCTCATCAAGCTACTATTAGTCCAAATCAAAGAGTCCATAAATCCTCGGCTCTCCCCAGGAATTTCTGCACCAGTTTACAATCTTCATATTCATTGGACCAAAGCAAGATCTTCGACACACACACGCAGCCAGCAGATCAACACTTCAACTTGTCAACTAGCCTTTCAACCACAACAACAACATTCAAAATGGCAACCTACAAGTGTCTCCATTTCTGCCCCTCGCCAGTACACCAACCAACGGACAAATCTTGCAACCACTGCAAAACCTGCGAGTCCTGGCAAAAAACCAGACACACCCCAGGCGTCTCAGAACGAGGTATTTCCTTTCCATTTCCTCCCCTTTTCCGTTCCCATCCCCTCATCTTAGAAAACTAACTCTTTTCCAGCATTCAAAGAATACCTCGCCCTCAACCTCGGAACCGACTACCGCAACATCGCCGACCTCTCCTTCCACAACCCGGAGGTAGCAAACAGCTTCAAAGAACACGCCTATCAAAAGATGCACCAAGAATTCATGAACTGGCGCGAGAGGAAATTGCGCAGAAAGTGTGCGATTTCTCGACTTTTGTTCAGGGCTTGTAATTCGAGACGTGGATGGGAGAGTAATCTCTTGAAAGGAAGAGAGGAATGGATTGATAATCGGGTATTGAAGGGACGGGTTGGATGTTAAGGTATGTCATGTTCTTTGCTACTTGGGAGATTATCTGACTGACGATTATGAAGCACAGAATACGACGTAAGAACGACATAATCACGTCAACAGCGCCAATTATCTAGCGTCTTCGATACTTTCGCACTAGATACAACGCCTCGTTATCGACAATATCACACCACAATTCCAACACCAACAAGCGCTAAAACAACCGGCATAGGAGAAGCGAGGAAGCCAATCACGTGCAACAGCAACACAAACCACACCTCAACCACGCCATTCCACGACAACTCCTCAATCATGTGGCGCTCCGGAAATCAGGAAAGAGTGAAGGAAAAGGAAAGATATGGCAGTAACCCTTTCCCATAAAATGGGTTTTACCGGTGCTGTCAGGTTCCAGAGCATACAATTCAATCATAATGTTTCGCTCATCATGTCTTCTCTCTTTTGTGAACTGTACTTGATAATGTGATGTCCCTATTGTAATACTGTTCAAGTGGTGATTGTAGGATACTACATTTTGAAGTGTGCGGTATGCGTGTGTGTGTGTATGTATGTGTTTGCTTGAATTGATTCCTGAATACCTAACTCAATTAACTCCAAAGATTAGTGAGAGACGAAGAACAACCATCTCATCACCATCCTATTTCCCCAAAAACATCAACACCCCCATCCCTTACCCAACCTAAGAACCTTCCCACCCTCTTCCCTATCTTTCCTCTTAAATCAAAACCCCCAATTCTTAATCCAAGCACCCCTTTACACTTCCCTATACGGTGGCTATACCCATACTAATCCCACTCACTACCCAAACAAACATCTATCTCTTATCCAAGTATTATTTCTCGTCCTACTACCTAGTACAATACCTCCGAATGAAATATAGTTTTCAGCACATTCCTTTCCTTATACTAGTAGACTTGTATTTACAATTGTGTAGCTAGCAGGCATAAACACTTCTTGAGACACAGAGGAAGGAGTAGCAATAAAGACATAGCTAGGATAAAATTATAAACTAGGTAGAACTTAGCGCTCTCAGCCATCTGTACTCACATCTCAGCTTTTCCGACTTAATCTTCGTAGTCTGTCTTTACATCCACATCGTCAGGAACTATAACAGGGGTATTGTTAGAGGTGTTGTGTTGTCCTCCCCCCTCTAACGAGAAAGCCACAAACGAGACAGACAAACTCCAAAAGCAGGACGAAAGATCTCTGGAACAGCAAGACGCTGTAATTAGGCAACTGGAAGAGAATGAAAAGAAATTGAAAGAGTAATACGATGGATGGCGTTAAAGCGGAATTAGAATTGGTTAAATAACCTACATCAGTTCAACACGTACTGGCCTTTCAACTATATCTGAACTAGTATCCCCCTCAGATATATTCTCCTCAACAATACACCCCTCAAAAATACTCATGCACCTACTATATCCAGCGTTCCTGTTACGCATACGACGCCTTGCTTTCCTCTATTTCAACACTCCTATACATTTGGCGTCGTAGGAGGAAGAGGGTAGATTGGATAGAGTAGAAGAGAGGTGAAAGGAAGGATATATGGTCCATTGTGCTAGCGGAAATGGGGAATACGCGTATCAGACGTTTAATACGTGTATACAGGTATAATGGGGTAATGATCATCACGTGACATTTGGAAACCACCTGCCCACCTGCAGGTGGGGACATCTTCCCAAGTATTTTATTTCTCAACTTGTATTTGCAGTCTCTCAAAAAGAATAATTGTTTCTAAGAATAGTGAATTAATAATAATGAAAAATTAGACCCTGGATAGAGTTTTTATTCATGTAAACTATGGATTTTGCCTAGATTGTTTTTATCTGTTTTGTTGTTCAAGTGATTTGGAAAAATGAGAATGGATAATGATACCATTGTATAAGGTTAAACTAATGATTTACAAGTAAGAAGCTAATAATTCGCGTAAGAACCTTAAAAGAACCTACCTGTCTTAACCAATTCGCGTAAGAACCTTGAAAGAATCTACCTGTCTTAATCGGTTGGAACAATAAAGAATAATTAAGCGAAAATCTTAATGTTTTCACAATAGTTAGACAGACAATTAACCAAAAATCGTAGAACAATTGAAGTACCTAATTATGTCACAATCCTGAGGATAAATACGCACCTACAAAATCACAATTCACGCACGAAAATTAAGATTACAAACGTTTCAGAAGTATCTCATTTTATCATTTCATTCCTATTCATGAAACAATCCACAAAAGAACATCAACGCAGCAAAAAAACACCCAAACCCAAACCGAAAAGTAGTGTGCAACGAAGAAGAAGAAAAACGCATCAAGCATGGGAGAGAATAAAACTTATCATTTCCACTCCCCAAACAACAAATCATGGCCCAATGCGAATTAAAAAAAAAACCCGCAGAGAAGCAAAAAAAAATTGAAGAATCGCGTGAAAACCTGGGAAAATTTCAAGAAAATACATATTCTCCCCCCCTGTGCATGTGCATATGTCATTTCAACCTCTCCCCAAATATCCCAGAATTCCCATACCATCCATTCCATAAACCCCCAACTATGTTCATGTGCAGAAAAAAGGAGAGAAAACATATTTTTTTGGATTTGCTTTGGAAGCAAATTTTACAAAGATAGAACTCTCGAGAGAGAGAGGCAGAGGGATGTCTAATATCCATGTCTCTTGTGCTTCATAACATGTCTCTTTCGGTAAGGTGCCATGGTAGGCGTAGCCTCAGGGGCTGGAATAGACACCGTGTTGGTGACTGATGCCGTGACGGTGATCTCTTCCAAAACCCAGAGGATCTCCTGGACGACATTGCCGTTGGTCTTGTACTCCGTGCTGTAGATCGGCTTCGAAGGAGTGGTTGGTGCAGGTGGGGGTGGTGGGGGAGGGGTGGTCTCTGGGACGGGGATGATAATTGGAGCGGGGGCGGTGCTGGTCTCAACTGGTGGTGGGATGCCACCGGAAGGTGTGAGTTTGGCGGCGAAGACTCCACCTGGTGCGAATGAACCAGATGGGAGCTTGGTGCCGGAGGAGTAGGAAGGTGCAGCTGGTGGTGATGGCACGGGAAGTGCTGGTGGTGCTGCGTAGATTGGTCCTGGGGCTGCGGGTGGGATGGCTCCTCCTGGCTTTCCTGGGTGGCCGGGGGTAGCTCCACTGGCGTAACCTGGTCCTGGGATGATAGGAACGTTTCCTGGGAGTTCGGTCATGCCATCGTAGACTTGCTCGGCCTGGAGCTCAGTGGGGAGGGTGATGTTGCAATTGCCGTATTTCTCGGGGCCTTGAAGGGTGAAGAGTGGGCAGTCTTCGACTCTTCCGGAGAGGGAGGTACATTTGTTAGCAGCTTCTTGGAGGAACTCGGTGTCCCAACCGTTAATGAAATCTGCGTGGTATCCAGCTCCTGTTTTGTTGTTAGTCTGTTGTCAGAATACCCGAGAAGAGTCACTTACCAGTAGTGTCACCGTTTGAGATAACAAACTCTCCGGCCTTTCCGGCAAATGCATTGGTGTCCCAAATAGTCTCGTAAAACAGAGATGGAAGACGAACTGGGAATCCCTTGGGGCACTCTCCAGTCATGACCAAGCTTGGGAACGCAACGTGATCTTTCTTGTTTTCGGATGTGACATCCTTTCCATTCCAGCACGAAGGAAACATAATCTCAAAGCGGACGCCGTTCTTGCAGTTGGCATCCAAATAAGACTTTTCTGGAAGAGTGTGGCGGTAGAGAGAGCCTTCAGGGGCTTTGGAGTAATCGAGGCAGTTGAAACCGAGGGCAGCCTGCTCAAGGAATTCTTGAGTGTTGTATGGCTTCTTGTACCACAAAGATTTCTCAATGTCAGGAGATGGGTAGCTGAAGTTACGTCGATTGGTATCACCGGAGATCATTTCGAAGTCCTTTGGGAATGCGGTAACTTTCTTCTCGCCAGCGTTTGGCTGAAGAAGATAGTATGCAAGCATACCACCAAGTTGGTTGACAAGAGTGAATTTGCCAGTGGCCGCATCCTTGAAATAGACAGATGGGTGCCAGTATGCGGACTTGTCTTCAGCAACCTCGCAAGAAGTGCAAGTACTGGCAAGGAGATCGTCGGTCTTAGCAGCGATTCCGAAACCTGGAATATTGTCAGTATTTTGAATTGCGACTTAGATGTCCGATGATCTGGTTGATGTGCGGACAAAGCATATTCATCTCTACAGATGCGCAGAACATAGGCAGGCAAGAGATCGGAATGGATATAACGTACCATTTCCACCATGAATTGAGTGAGCGTGCTCCGCGATTTCGTTAAAGGAGACAAGAGGGTCAATTCTTGCAACTCCAGTTCGCGCCATACATGGCATGCGCCAGAAGGCGTCGACCGATAGTGTGCAAAGTGCGACAGGTAACAGTGCCCGCGGGGCGACCATGTTGGACAAGCGCATTTTGGCTTCAGTGGTGTTGTAGAGTAAAAGTGTTGTTGTAAAGGGGTCTGTAATCGAGCAGCGATTGCAAGAAGAGAAGAGAAGGTTTGCACAAATGTGGGTTTTGAAGGAAAGTGGTTGTCGTGTTGGAAATAATGTTGAGATCGAATTTCACAAGTCGGAGATTGGAGTTGTCGATAATTAATGAGGCTGGCGTGACGTAGCTTTCACTGACCAAACCACAATAATATGCGAGGTGAATAGGAGTTGAACTTGGCGAAAATCGGCTAGACTTGTCCAAGTGGAATAGGGAGGTTGGTGGTGAGTTATGTCGTTGGTGATATATCTCTCCGTCCGTCCCAACTTTATTGGTTTGCCAAATCCAACACTTAATCAATGCACCACCAATAACTTCTGTCCAACTTTCTCACAACAATAAACCAAATGACTGTTCCTCCTTTATTTGATATGTCAATGTATCGTCAATGGGATTTCGTTTGTTCCTGGATGAATGGAATGGATGTTCGATTCTTTCAAGTCAAAATTGTCCAACTGATCAATGTCAATGCGCCACAACCAAATGAGTGTCAGTATCGTGAGCTGGCCACGAAACGAAGAAAAGCGAAAAAAGGAGTGTGTAAAGGGGGTAGATTCCGCGAAGGGTATCTAATAGAAGAGAAGCGAAGGCAAGCCGTACAAGTACTGGTACTGTAAGTAGCGAAATGAGCGGGTAGCGAATGGTGGGGGAAGGAAGACGAGGGAAAGAGGAGGCACAGAGGGAACAGATGAGGAAGCAAGAAGAGAAGAGGATCGCCAAAGGATTGGCATTTGGCATTTCTACAAACGAACCAACACGGGCAAGGCGAGCAATGCCAACGGGGCCGACGGACCAGGCACCCTGGGGGGATTTGGGGGGGGTGGGGGGCTGTAAGGTACCTGGCATTAGGGGCTAGTAGGGGCAGACTTGGGTCCTTGGGACCTTGGACTTTCAGGGAGGTCAGGCAGGTCAGGGACACTCAGGGGACACTCAGGGCAATTTCTGCGCTGCGCTGCAGAGCAATGGAGCACCACAGATTGCAGACAGCGGTGGTGGACCACTGATGGTGGTGTGGTGGGCACTTTTAGAGGAGCTGCTGGGGGTGATGGCTCACTGTCAGTGGGTAATTCCAGAGGACCCCGGAATCAAGGGGTATCGATGAGACGGATGATCACCAGGGTGTTTTCGGTTGCGAGGGGTATCGCTTCAGGGCGATGTCAAACTTCACAACCGAACTGGTCAGGGGAAATCAGTGGAAATCAGTGGAAATCAGTGAGAGAAGAATGAAAAAGGCATTTTTACGGCCCATTCTGACATCCAGTGTTCTGTGTTTGCGCCGTTGCTCGCCCTTCTTCTCGCTAAAGATATTCTCACGATGCATTCATGTTTGCCTGTCTGGGCCCGAGGTTCGACTCATCTCTGCAGCTCTGCTCATCTCCTACCTGCGGCTCAAGGGCCCAAGGGCCCAAGGGCTCAAGGGCTCAAGGGCTCTTGGCTGTAGTACAAACAATGTGGCAAGCGCTGGTCCAGGCCACGTTGGGTGAGTGTTCCTCGCGAATGGTGATCTTCGCCTAGCCGCTGTGCAATGCCACTGCAACCAAAAACGCCCGTTGGAATCAAATCACCGCCTCCAACCTCCAACCTCCAACCTCCAGCCCCCGGGGACGATGGAAATGTCGTCGCTATTATTTCCGCGTGCAGACTGCAGAGGCATGCACGACACCTTCAAGTGTGACCATTCATGATTGACCATTGACCAACAAGGTGGCCAAGCGATTGATTGACAGGTGGACCCAGGAAAAGGGGTGTGATCCTTTGGCGAATCGGCTCGTCAACATGCGCGGGAACCTCAGGGAGGGAATAAAAAAAGAGGAGGGGTAAGGGCAAAAGGCACCAATAATAGCCGGGAGGGAGCTTGTTTTAAAGATTGGATCATCGAGGGGGAAAGGGAGGCGCCGTTGATTGGCGCAAGTACCAGATGATTGATGTTCCTGGTGTGTTTCATATTTACGACACCCGATCGCTTGCGCCGAAAATAGAGGTTGAATACACTCCACGGTACGTAATTTTTTGCGAATCCCAAATATAAACCTCAATAATGAGCCATTTTCCTCCAACATCAATTTAAAGAGTACTCGTGCTCGAGTACTGGTACAGTATATTTGGTAGAGTACGGGGTAATGGACGAAACGTGGAGTAGGTATGTGTGTGTGGTGTGAGTAATCCTTCAAGATAACCATATATTATTGCAGATACATCTCACTGCGTTAACACCTCATCAGGCAGGTTTTTTTGTAGAAATGTATAAACAGCAACCGCAGCCGCAACCCGTCAGCACTGCAGTCTGCAGCAAACATACCACACCTTACTTGGTACCTTACTCAGTCCGGGAGCTTGAGATCTTCTTCTAATTAAAGAGAAACGGAGATTCCGCTTATGGACAAACTATCAGCTGACCCACGGTACCTATTTTTCACCACCAAGAGAAGAATTGGAGAAGAAAGAGTCTGGGGAAACACAGCACGCAATTATGATTGGACTTCGTTTCGTTTGGTCGTTTACGCACTGCGCTGCAGACTGCAGTTAGCTACTCATAGGCTAGGCGAAGCTGTACAGTAAGATTACAAGCGCCTCGTACCCGAGTACAAACCTACGCTACAGTACGCACGCGAGAAGAAATAGATTAACGATAAGAAAAGCCTATCTGCTCTGTCTGACCCCCGGGGGTTTCTTATCTTTTTGTACTGCGTACTGCACTCGGTATTCAGTTCAAATTTGGTGTTTATTTCCGTAAACATGACCTCATCCGAACATGCATTTAATTTGTTTCGACCATGCTTGTAAAGCAGGTGCGCGTTCATTCAAGCATAGTAAGCAGCACAACAGCAGACGAAAGAAGGGACGAAAAATGATCCAGATCAGGGAAAGGCTTGCGATTAAATATCTACAAACAAGCGTAATCCTTCAAATCTCCGCATCGTGAGATTTCTAAATATCTACAAACAAGCGTAATCCTTCAAATCTCCGTATCGTGAGATTTCTAAAGTCCCGATCAGAGTAACACAAGCGTATAAACGCCACCCGCAGCACGAACCTCCGCTACCAATCAGTCAGTTATCTGACATTACGTAGGTAAATTTAATCTGACAGTTGTCAATGGCACGTTCACATCCGTCCTGAGATCGCCGACCCAACCCAACCAAAAGTTCAAAACTGGTTTAACTGGTTTAACTGGTAAAATTTACCGTCCAAGTACCGAGTTACTTCAAAGCACTTTGACGCTCGTCCGTTCATCCAATCTTATTCGAGTCAGGATTCGGGCTTGGTGACGTAGACTAGAGATCCCCGCGTTGGTTCTTATGGTTAATTCAAGATACATGGAGGATCCCAGGATTTAGGATGATGAGAATTTGGGATGAGGGTTAATGAGTTGACAACACATGAGATTATGCTGGTGTGAAAACATGGAATGGGTAATTAATGTACTCTCAGACATGCCGATCTAGGGAGAGGGGATTTCCGATTCTGGTATTAAAGAAGAGGACGGAAGACGGTCCAAGGAGCTTGTTCAGATTTCCTTTTTCTTCCGACTTCTTGTTTTGTAGGAGGGATCGATACCGGTACCGCTCTTTGAACTGAGGTAATTTCGACATCACGACTTACGAGATTTACGATTCCTGCCATCTGATCCTAATCCGTACGGAGTACTTCTAAGTATTTTCTTCCCTCCCCTTCTTTTCACTTCCAGTTTCCTTAATTTAATAAATAACACGATCAATCATTAGATCGTCACACATATTCCCCTCCTCCCTATATCCAACACGTGCTATCCCTTCCTATCCTGCCCATCCCTTCCTTCCATCCTCCGCAATAAGAATAAAACAAGCCGTCCCCCTCCCCATAAAACACTTGCGCTTCCCCACAAATATACCTTCATCCCATCTCATCACATCCGCCCATCACATCACATCGCATCTGCACCGTCCACACTCCACGAGTCCACCAGTGCACAAGCCCGCAATTCCTGCATCTCTCGAGCCCTCTCCAAGTCTTGTAGAAGGGAAGGGGTCCGAAGGGACGAGGTTGGTCAACCGTGGGCGGCTCAAAATTAATCCCAGAAAGCCGAAGGAAGGAGTTTTCGACGTCGTCATCAGCGTAACTTATTTTCCCGAATTTTACTTGCCCGGATTTAGGAGATTAAATGACCTGCGGTTCTTGTTGGATGGGGGGTCTGATTGGATTGGGGATACGATGGAGATTTGCGCGATATAAAGCTTCCTATGCATCGCTGTCTTATAAAATAACCCTCAACCCGCGGACCACGGAATACGAAAGTCTTAACACTGCGTGAAAAACACCGAGATTTACATGCTGCGAAATGCATTCGATGTCGATGCTGTAGCTTTGTCATGTGGTGTGTGTTACGGATTGAGGTATACATAATGTAGGTTCCTTGGAGTTCATTCAAGTATTACCAAGTATCCATCTTGAGTCCTCTCTATGTACTAGTTTATACTCCTCATTCTTCTCCTCATTTCCTCGTCCGCCCTACTTTCTTCCTCGCCATATATTTAATAATTCCCACTTCCTGGTATTGAATCGTATCGTATTTCTTAAATTCCCCTTCATCTGAATTCCACCTCTTCGTTCACTTCAAACTCCTCTTTACTTTCTTATCTGGTTATAGACTCAACACCATCAGTGAGTGTACCGCTCCTTTATTTACCATTAGATCATCATAGCATCTTAGTAATATTTCTATGCGTCAAGCGATTCTATTGCTTCAAAATATTGCACGCAACACTCCCCAAAGACCAGAGCGCAACGTAGATAACCACCTCTCTACTTCCTCCTCATAACCCAGCTCTTCCATTTTACAGTGCTTTCGAGTGACACACCTTGCAAATCCTTTATGTTAAGCAATATCCTGTACTTGGCGAGTTCTTGGATTAACAACCTCGAGTAAGATTACGTTATCCTGTTTCCATGAGATAGCTTCGCCAGACTCTATGCGTTCTTCCTAATATGCGATGATGTTTCGTGTAGATATTGAGGGAGGCTGTGCAGTCGAGGATTTGAGGAAGGAAGTCGTCGGGGGATAATTGGAATTTATCATGTGATTTTATGTGTGATAAGTTGTGGATAGTGGTTTTGGGTTGTTAGGAATGCTATATGGGATTTATTGGATGTTGTTTTTGTCTTTGTAAGTCATGTTGATGTAGCAGTGTTGTTTTCTGCTAATCTTTTTATAATATTGAAGTGAGACATAGCTATTCTTGTCAAGTAATCTTTTATAAGACTGGTTTCTTATGCAGTGATTGACTGAGATAGTCCTTGCTTTACATAAAGACCTAAGCACCCCCTTAGATTGAGTAATTAAGCCAGCTGATTGATATACTTACGGATCTGAGAATATCTACCAAGTCACCTTTTTTTAATTGTAATTATAAACAGCTCTAATTCGGAGTAGTCCTATTCACAAAACCCCCATTTGGTACACTTCCAGCTTGTAGTTAACCTTGCAAGAGTGACAGAGTAAAATTAATCTCAATCCAACCTCATTGTATACAATTAAACACTGCTATAGCTTCCTACCAGTTTACCCATAACTACATCCCCTATTGTTAATACCTTCAAGACGACTCCCAAGCAAAAGAAAAAAGGCGCAAGAGCGCAGGGTATCTAAAACGAGGACTATCTGGAGTAGGGTCCACGTGCTGGTTGACAAATGCTGATTGGGAATACAGAATTATCCAATGGCGAATTGCAGTAAGCCCGGACCCGAATAATTGGTGACTTGGAAGATCCTGACTTGTCCGGATAATGATGGATTCACCTAGGATACTAAAGGGGACCATTGGGATCACACCGACAAGTGTGTTGATACCGGATTGCTGTGGAGATGTCCCCTTAGCAGCTTAAAAGTAGACAGGAAGGAAATAACTGGCTCAGTATAAGGGTATAACATGTGGAAGGTAGGGAAGTATACATGTGTCGAGATGCTCGAAGCAAATAAGCGAAGCGGCGTTATTGGGTCTGAAGAAAGTAATTCGAAGAGGAGAAAAGGGGGAAGTGCTAGTATACCAAGTAAAAGACGAACAAGCGTTTCCTACGATGCCCAAATAATTCCTGGAACCGTCGAAGTCGTACTAGTGCCAGATAGAGCAATGAGAATCGACGTTACGGCACTCATCAAGAAAAGACAACCCAAATAGTCGACTCGCACTACTTGCTTCCAAATCCAGGCTGTTGTAGGCTCTTCTTCGTCATGAGCAACTTTCAACCATGGAAATGCTACGACCAGACCAAGAGCCAAACCATGAACCAACCGGTAGATGCGACCAGAACACCCAGCGCCAACCAATATGGTTCGTCACCACACCACCAATGGCCCAAAAGGCGGTTCAACTGCAGAGGCCCCGTAGACTATACCAACATACTTCTATCTCTCTCTCAAAAGCACCGAATCATAAATAACCATCGCAAGCATGATACTTAGATCACCACCTTCCAGGCTTTGGACTGCACGACCGGCGATCAGCATCTCAGTATTATTATCTCTTCTATTATGATTATTCTCTAAAATGATAACAAGACCTGCTGTGAAGAAACACATTGCCCGTCCAATCAACTCAGCGGATCGTCCATGAAGTGATTAGACCGCCGTGAAAGCAAAGGTGTACCTACAGATCATCCAAATCGAATCCAGGAGTATTAAGCTCAAGGGCAATAGTTGAGAAAACTTTAAGAGAACTTTGGAACCCAGTGTGCATAGAAAGGATGCGAGATATAGATAGCCCTTAGAAATCTGCCCAGAATCGCCAGTCTTGATGTTGATGATGGGACATTCTTACGTTTATTGACGTTTCGGCTGGGAAAGATGTTTCTGGCTTCATCGTTATATATATGGGACGTCAAATTGGCAACTGACTGGCAGTCTCTGAGTACGGAGAATTTGTTACTTTTTTGAGAGGGATGGCTCGTAGGTGTACTATGGCTAAGTCTTTATGCATGCTGCGCTGTCAACCTCGCTTATTCAGTTGTATCTGATACAGGGGGGATTAGGCGAACGGAGTTGAGATTTTACGTGGACTCTTGAGGAAGTCGTTTCTTTCGCTCAGTTCCTTAACTCAGAGGGCTTTTGTTTCTTGCTTTACAGTAAGGTCTTGACTTTCCATCCATACTTGCCCAATCCATGCATATGATCATAACGACGATATTTGGCGCAAGAACTTACGTTCGCGGGGAGAATTCCACCAAATCTACTTCAGCCCATTGAAGAGATCCTCCTTACTCTAGATTATAGCTATCATCGAGAGAGCTCAAGAGGAGAGCCATCCATCACAGGGCTGTTACACTTATTACCGTAAGCATCCGTGTAAAATGCTAAAGCACTGGACTCCAATTCTCAAATCGCACAAACATTTTGATACCTGCAATATTAATCATATCGTATTCCCCAATCATACAGTCTAGTATGACGTGAAAAGCATCCAAGGTTTTGAGTTTGACGTTGCTTGAAAGTTCTGCTTTGAGAAGAAAATGTGAAGGAGGAATACCAATACGAGACTGTTTTGTACTTGGTGGCAAGGATTGAGAGAGTTCCATGATGTATATTCTTTGGGATTTTGGTGAGTTACTTTGAGTATTAATTGAGTTTATTGAATTTAGCTATAGCCATATGCCACATGAGGAACTGTCAAGTCCTCAATTGAGTTAGAATTTTAGAGCTGAGGAGAAATCCCGTTTAGTATTGACACCTCCAGTGCTGTAGGTAAATATAGTCTGGTTCTTCTTAGCTAACTCTTACTTACATTTGTATTTTTACATACCGTAAATCTTACAGCTGCCTCGTTGTACCCCTTGAAACAAAGTAGTTCGTCAGCCATTTTATCGTCAGCTATCTTGAACGACTCAAGAGTAGTATAACGAGAAATACAGTATTCTGTCAACGAGTGACGATTGAACCACGACTACCTATTATTATATCAATATTCAATTTTATCCCAAGCTCGTTAGACAAACCAATCTCACTTACTATCTGGTCCCCAAAACCAACAACTTCTGCCTCCAGATACTCTAGAATCAGGTTTATGCACTGGAATACTGTATGTGAAGCCCTACACAAGCCATACCGTTACTAAAACTCAATTACAAACTTCATTCCCCAACGGACAGGACAGTACGGTAAGTACTCCACGAATCAATACCTCGTCCTTGCATAATGGCATAAGGGTTTCGCTAAATTGCGAGGCCACATAGCTTACAGTTTATTCCAGTCGTGAGAGGTATTCTAAGTTTGCAAGTCAGGCCATTACTTGAAGTAAGCCAATAGGAGACAAAATTCTCGCTTATTTACTCAGCGGAAGGAGGGTTACAAGCAATCATAAAAGTGATAGGAAAGACAATCAAAGGACACTCCGCACACAAATGTCTGGGACTCTGGGGTCAAATATTCAAGGCGATGTATCATGTTCTCAATCATCTCTCGTTATGCTATGTACCTTGCTAATTTCAAATAAGATACTTCCGTATACTTCGTCACATCTAGACAACATCTCCTCAAAAGCAAAAAAAAAAAACCAAAAAAAAAACTCACGAAACAGGACAAAGACAAAATCTAGAGTGGCATCCATAGATACAAATCATACCATTCATTCATCCCAACACCGAATTTTATATGCACCAAAATGCCTGACCATCAAAAAAACCCCCTGCATACCATTCATACACATACACATTCAAATATTGTACATACATGAAACAAGAACAAAGCAAGCATCAAGGCTGTACTTCATCCAACCAGTACCACGTTAAAGAGAAAAAGACTCTTACTGCTTCTTCTTATTCTTACCCACCTTCTTCTGCTTCGTCTGCTTCTTCTGCTTCGGCTGCTGCTTCCTCTGCCTATTCTCCGCCTCCGTCTCAGAAGCAAACCTCTTCTCGTCCATAATCTCCCTTACCCTCCTCGCCTCATAAGCCTCGGCCATGGTCTTCTCCTTCCCACCTTGATGCTCTTTCAGTTTATCAGTAACTTGCTTCTTAATACCCGCAACAGTGTTTTTGATATCGGCGCCATGTTGTCGGAACTTGGCGAGTGGGGAGAGATCGTCTACCGGTGCACCATTTTGGTCCACCAATATAGGCCTACTTCTCACGAGAGGGGTCATGTTGAGGCGTTTTCTGATCGATGGTGATGCGAGCAGCTTCGCTTGGATGTATCCCAAAGCTGAGTTAGCTGCAAACGATAGTTGAAGAGCTGCAGGAAAGAAGGATGAGACGGCTAAACCCAGAGCTGGGCCACCGTACATGATTGCTTTTTGTATCGTGGGGTCTTGAGCTGCGGTATTTCCTGATAATAAGCCTGTCTGTGGTGAGGATTCTGATTAGCATGCGGTTTGGGAGAGTGCTAGCTGTGGTCTTACTTTCAGGGAGTTGAATGTCATATAGCATGTTGCCAGTGGAAGCACGAAAAATGGATCAATTGCCGCTAAGTTGTGGAACCAGAGAATACCTTCGGTTTCCAATGCTGGAACTGGAGCGGCGAGCATTGCTCTGACAGTGAAGAAGGTCCCCATACTAGGAAATACACTTAAGATCGGTAGTAAACTTTTGTATGTTTCAACTCCCACACTCTCCTTCAATTCTCGTAATTCTTTCTTATAGCGAGCAGTCGCCGGGATATCCCTCCTCTTGGCGGCTTCTATCATCCGGTCAGTTAAGGGCGTTGAGCGAGCTTGGATGGATGCCATTCTTGTGCCGTTTTCCGACGCGTTTATATGGATTTTGAGAAATGAAATTTTAACGATAGCGGATGTTACAACAATGACAGCCCACCATGGCAGTCCGGTCCAAACATGCATATGTTCTAAAATCCACGACATGGCTCCGGTTGGGCGGAAAACCGAGTAGTCAATCCCAAGCGACGCAAAATATCCGATTTGATCAGGGGAATGGGGGGCATTGACCGTTTCCTCGAAAAACGTAGTAAGTTCGGGGCCAGGGGTTGTAGCAGTCGCAGTCGCAGATTCTGGTATTGTAGAAGAGGCTGCTGGGAGAGGGGTCGTTGAGGCAAATCGTATGGTTGCGCCATTTCGTATTAGAAGAGATCCTCTCGAAATTTGTGTCCTCCTTGCCGATTGCTCACAGATGGGAAATCTAGCTTGCGAAAGGAGTGGACTGGCTCGAATGGGCCCATTTCGTAGAGTTGAAGAAGAAAACTGAGGGGAGGTTAGCAGGGCGTCAGGAATGAAATATATATTGCAGAGATTATACTTGTCTAGATGCTAAATGTTCTAACCGCCGTCTGCCATTTCCTGCTCGCTGACCCGACCAGCGTAGACCTAGACCTTTGCTGGACAACATGTTGGGTGCCCAGGTGGTTGAGTAATAATTATCGCGAAATATTTGAAGATGTCCGGGAGAGCCTCAATGTACTACCGACACACCCCTGCACAGGTGGGCGTGGGCGTGGGGGTCTCGAGGAGGGCTACCCAGGTAATTTATCCTGGCCTGGTTCTTACACTATTGAATGAAACGAGTAACCAAAAATACAGATATCAGTTATCAGATTCATGTTTGTATTCATTGGGCATCAATTCTCATTTTTCATTCATCTATAGTTTATGGTTTTCTTGCCAAAACTTCCACCGTTTTTCCCCTTCGATCCCTTCCATCTATGATATTTCAGACATAGTGACCCCACGAGTACCCAGAACGCTTACATCAAGTGTCCCAAAGAACAATCGATACCTAGGTATAGCCCAATTCTTCTAGAGGAGCTTGTCATCTCTACATCCTCTTCAACGCCGTTGGAAATATGCAGCCGCAGTATCTCCTCAACCATTCATTCCATGCTCGTAAGATCCTCCAATTGACCATCTCTCCTCCTCGACTCGAATGGATTTTCCCGTACTTCAATTCCTGGTCCTATTGAGTGCGCGATTCGTCCGGAGGGGAAGACCTGGTTGTGAATGTTAGCACATGTCGCTTTGAAGAGCTCACAAATCGAATACAAGGATTCTTCTAATCTTCCGCGAGAAGAAATGTACACAGGCCGAGAATAGCAGACGTATCTAAGTACTCCTTGGTAACAACCGAGTTATAGAAAATGAAGTAAATACCTTGGTTCCTCCCCACCCAAGTCTAAAGGCTGCTTCATGTGCAAATAACTCTCCAAATCCCAACATAAGACCATTGACGAACGGTAGGAAAAGATTGATCGCCGCCCCGCGCAAGAGTCCCCAAAGTGTAGGGGGTGTGTAAAGGATCATCGGAGAGCTAGACGACGAAGGAGGAGATGGTGATAATTCGTCATTGGCAGAATATTGTTCCGAGTCCGAGGGAATGGTCAGTGACGATTCCGTCATTGATTGGACTTTTTCTGAAGACATGATGATTGGATTCGATTTGTAAGTAAAAGAGGAGCAATTGGGGACTGTGAGGCACACTCGTAAGAGGGATGGCGCTTGATTTCGATTTTGATGTTGGTGTTGGTGTTGATGTTGATGTTGATGCTTGATACTAGGACGGGGATGTTCTGAGGCGAGTGGAGGCGGAGCTGCTTGCTGGCGGCAGCTGGCAGCTGGCAGTGGCCTGGCCCCGCGCCTGCAAGCTCCAAGGCTACGTCAGGCAACAAGGCTACCACTACCTCATTGGTACCCGTACCGTACAAGTACCATAGCTTCACTAGCGCGGGCGCGGGGTTAGGCGGCGAGGCGGCGTGTACTCAGTCCGGTGTCAAGGAGCTGCCGCCTTCAACTTATTGGTATACTCTCGGTACTCCTCGACTCTAGCTACTCAAATATCAAGGTCACCTTCAACGCAAACACCCCCTCATCAACATCTCCATTTTTGTCTTCTTCAACTTGAGATCTCCTATCACGCAAACCACAACCATGGCCGATAGTGCTCACCACGATGAGCTAATTAACCAGCTCTGTGAACTCACTGGAGCTTCACCAGCCGATGTATGTTGATATATGTTGATAGATGAAGCTTTCTCTGCCAAATACTATTACTGATATGTTTCCTTTCAGGCACAACAATACCTCGTCGCCAATCAATGGGATCTATCTGGTGCTGCGACCGAATATTACCAATCACAAGAGGAAGGCATACAGACCGCACAAGGTGGCCGAGATGATCCCCAACAACCAGAAGCATATACTGGCCCACGAACTCTCGATGGTCGACCCGCTCCTGCAGCCATCGCAAGTGTAGCCCCAACTTCAAAATCTGCCTCAAAATCTGCCGCGCCACCAAACCGGGGGAAATTTTCTACTTTGGATTCTCTCAACCAAGGCGGAGCAGGTGCTGGTCATGGCCACGGTCATGCCCATCATGACGATGATGATTCCGACGATGAGGACTCTAAGAATAAGCAGCCCCGGGATTTTTTCGCTGGGGGCGAAAAGTCTGGGTTGGCTGTTCGGGATCCTTCAAACAAGCAAAACAATACATCCAAGCTTGTAAACGACATCTTGAAGAAGGCCAGAGCGTAAGTTGAGGATAATAAAAATCATAACCGAATTATACTAACAGACAACAGAAATGCTGTAGCAGGAGGTGCGGGGGAGCCATCATCGGCCCCATCATCATCTCGTTTCCGCGGATCTGGCCAAACCCTAGGTGGCGACGACACCCCCTCTCAAATCATCCCAGACCCCAACCCACGGGCCCCCCAAGTAGAAGCCCAAGTAAGATCTCTACACTTATGGCAAGATGGATTCAGTGTTGGCGATGGGCCACTCTACCGATTTGACGACCCAGCAAACGCAAATTATCTCCAGAAGATACGCAACAATCAAGCTCCCACCGATTTGATGGACGTATCCATAAATCAGCCCGTCAACATCACCCTAATCAGCCACGACGAGAACTACAAGCCTCCTCCCAAGGTCTACAAGCCATTCTCTGGTGGAGGTCATAGATTAGGAAGTCCTACTCCTGGCGCTTCTTCCGTAGCCACTTCTTCTGCCACCATACCCGCTGCCCTCGCTGCCCCCGCAGCAACTTCAACCCCAGAACCCGCAGATGACCCTTCACAGGGAAGTCTTCGAATTAACGTACGACTTGCTCAAGGTCAAGTGTTGCGAGCCCGATTCAATCCCACCGACACCATTGGAGATATCTACGAGTTCATCGCCAGAGACCCTTCAAGTGATGCTTCTAGAGCATGGGTATTAAGTACCACGATGCCAAACGTTAACCATACCGATAAAAGTCTTAAATTGGGTGATGTTGATGCGTTTAAGCGAGGGGGTGTAGCTATTCAGAAGTGGGCATGAAAAGGTTCTGGGTTTGGTTGAGGTACCCAGGGGGAATGGGATAGATGGAAAGACAGACATGCGCAGTATTTGCAAGCATATGCATATCCATGAAAATGGAAAATCTCATCTGGCCTCGATTTTCTTTATTGGGTCTGGCGTTTAGGGATGGGGAGCTGAGATGATATGCAGATTTGCATTTCTGATTGATGGAGGGGGGGGTTTTAGCTGGGTCAGTGAATTGACTGGTAGTGATTGGTAGACAGAAGTGATATGAGAGTATGAATTGAGATGTATGTAAATGAATGAAAGAAAAGACGCATATGAGTGAATTTATCGACACTTTTGTATGTTGGGATTGTGAGGTGTGAGGTGTGAGGTGTTACTAGGGTTGGAATGAATAATGGTTCCTGATCCCTAGGGAAAAAAGTGAGCTAGTGAATTATATCTGACCCTGGTGGTTTCAGGGAAGGTGTGAGGTAGTTACTCAAGTACTCTTTCTTCTGGTTCCAAGAAAAATCAATAGGAGATATGGGGTTTTTGGGGATCAGTCAGTGAATTGTTATTCTTGGGAAGTAGTAAGAGTAGTTAGAGGGAATTAGTGAATTTTATGTACTCGTAAGATTTACCCTGAGGTTTCATGGGTGGTGTGGTGTGGTGTGGTGTGTAACCAACCTTAAGCTTGTTGATGTTAGTTGTATTGATCAGATCATGATTGGATGGATATGAGGATGTGATGTGATGTGATTGTGACGAATGTCTGACTGACGAAGTAAGTAAGTGAATTAGTATAGTAAATGAATTCATCTTTTGAATCTTTGGATTTAGGGGAGTATGTACCAGGTATTTATGGATGAATAGGTTTGAATGTGGGATGGAAGTGAAGTATCGCTGGAGAATTGGTTGGGAATTTGGGATATGAGGTGGAGTGGGTGGCTATGTGTAGGTGAGTGGTTACTGTTGTGAGTGTGTAGGTGGGTATTAGGTAGGTAGTTAGGTTAGGTAGCATGGTTGGTTGGGTAGTGTGTTTATAGTAGCTCTATTAGATTAGATGTTTAGATAGATAGCTCTCTATTCTCCATTCTCCATTCTCCATCAAACTATACACCTACACCTTCTAAGCTCCTCTAATTGTCAGGGAATCACTAGAAGCGTACAAAAGACTACTCTAGAATAAGGTTGAGATTGATCGCGAGCCTTCTAAGAAAGTCCTAGAGCTAGCTAATATTTATAGTCTACAACAAAGAATCCACGCTATACCCGATTAGGCTAATTAGGGAAGCTCTATCTAAAACAACATTTAAAACAACATTTACTAAGCGAGTCAACAAACCTACACGTGACTACATTCCCTCTATAAACCTATATATAACAACATTTAATCGATAACCTAAATCTACTATACGTGACTACATTCACCTAAGCTTCGTACCCTTATATATGGTCCCCCCTTACTCTATTAAATATATTGTAAATTAGCGTCTTAAGGCTGAATACGGTCCTGAAGAGCCTGCGTAAGCTCTACGCGAGTAGGCTTAGCCTTCCGGGGAAACCGCTTCTTAAATGCGGTAATAGACGAGGCAGCTAAAGAGACAACGTTATATAAAGGTTCCTAGGTGTTAGAGTTAGGATCGTAACCTCTCTACCGAACTAAGTACTAGAATTCGCCGTCGACTCTTTAAGAGTCTAATATCTTATTAACAGCCTATAAGACGTTACCGTCGACGTTAATAGTAACGGGTAGAGTAGGTAGGTTAACCTATCTAGGTAAAGGAATACCCGCGGTAGGTTGTAATAGGTTAATATAGAATACTAGATAGATTTCCTCTAATTCGAAAGGTAATTCTAGCTTATACGAGTAAGAATTAACTACTTAGAGTACTCGAAATGGGCTAATAAACTTAGAGTCGAACTTTAGTATAGGGCGTATAGAAGTGAGATTTTTTATACTTAGTAATACTATGTCACTAACTCGGTACGCTAGCGTAGGAGCTTAAGTCTCGTTAGCGAACTGTTCTATCTTATCTCGAGCGGCTAATAGATTAGTACGTAGATAGCTTAGGATATCTTCTATTTTATAGATAAAGCTAGAGCCTTGTTTCGCGCTTAATTTAATAGGCCGAGAGGCTGTAGCTAGTACTAAAATAGGTAGTCCGAAGCTCATCCGAGGGTGGTAGCTATAGTTAGCGAAAAATAGTAACATACTAGTAGAACTATTAACTATGTTCTGTATAGAAAATTCCGCTATAGGTAGTAATTCTACCTAATTTTCTTATATAAAACTTATATACTAGTAAAGGAACTAATTAAGAGCCTTATTAACGATTTCGGTCTGTCTATCTGTTTCTAGGTAATAAATAGTAGAGAGTTAGACACTAATCTAAAGCTTAGTATAAACGGCTTTCTAGAACGTAGCTACAAATAGCGAGCCACGGTCGGAGACAATAGAATCTAGTAGGCTATAGAGTTTCTAAATATAAAGAAACAACCGCGCTAAGTCTTCGGCTGTTATAGTGCTGTGATAAGGGAATAAGTGACGATCCTTTGTAAGTCTATTATAAACTACTATAATAGAATTAGCGCCGTCTACTTCTTTAAGCGGCCCGACGAAATCTATAGAGAGATCCTTCTACCGCTGAGTCGGTATAGGTAAGGGTTTTAGGGCTCCTTAGTACTTAAGCTAAGATAGCTTGTTCTGAGTACAATTCTCGCAAGCCTTATAAAACTGTTCGATATCCGAGGAGACACGAGGCCACTAGTAAAACCGAGAGACTAGCTCGAGTAGCCTATTTTTCCTAGGGTGGCCACTTTCTACGGAATTATAAGCTCTTTGTAGGAGCTATACTCGGAGTTCCGTATCAGGGACATAAAGTCGGTCCCGGAAATAAAGTCTATTATCTTTAATTATATATTTAGACAAGGAGACTTCCTTCGAGTAAGGCGTATAATCTTATTAATTAAGTTCGGTCTTAATTCGTCTCTAAAAGGGGTCTAACTCTATTCTAGACTCGTCTATACTATACCCGTCCTCGAAGAGTCTTATAACTTTATAATCGTCTATCTTATTATTGTCTAACTCGGCAGGGGACAAGAGAAGTAGGTTCCGAGGCTTTAAGAGTACTTGTTTTTAGTACTATAGGCGGGGATCGGTGCTATCCTTAGGAAGGTCCTAGGAGAGTTAAGTAAGAGCGTCTAGCTTCCGATACTTCGCTCCTTTCTAAGGGCTAATAATAAAGTTAAATTCCGAGAGAAACTCGCTCTAGCGAACCTATCGCCGAGATAAGTCCTTTGTTATTATAAAGTACTTTAAATTAGAGTAGTCGGTTATTACTATAATAGGATAAGCTATACTATATAGTTCGGACTTCTAACTTTTAAAAGTACAAACAATAGCTAATAGCTCCTTATTGTAAATCTTATAATTATATTCCGCCGGGTCGAAGGTTTTAGACATAAATACTATAGGGTAAAGAACGCCGTTGTACTACTTGGATAAGACTACGGCTATAATATAATCCGAGGTATTATATTCTATGACGATCTCTTTCTTAGGGTTAAAGTAAACTAGAATAGGTGCTAAAACAAAGGCGTCTTTTAGAGTCTAAAACGCTATATTATAAGCTTCGTTCTAATCCTACCGAACACCGTAGACAGAGAGGAGATTAAGTGGTTTAACTATCTTACTAAACCCCTTAATAAAGCGTCGGTAAAAGTTCGTAAAGCCGATAAAAGCTTAGAGGTCCTTAAGGTAAGCCGGAGTAGACTAGTTAACAATGATAGAGACTTTCTCGAGGTCTATTTATACGCCGTCTATAGTAATAATTATACCGAGGAATTTAACACTAGTGACTTCGAATTCGCACTTCCTAATATCGTACTATAACCCGGCTTCCTAAAGGGTAGTAAGGACCTGTTTTACGTAAGAACGATAGGAGAGTAAATCGTCTAAGAATATAAGAATATTATCTAGGTAGGTAGTATAAAAGATATCTAGGAAAGGACGTAAAACTTTATTAATCTAGGCCTAGAAAACTATAGGCGTATTAGTCAGACTAAAGGGTATAATAAGAGACTCGAATAGGCCGTAGCGAGTGTTAAATACTATAAGCTACTCGTCACCCTTCTTAACTTAGATATAGTTAAAAGCCGTAATAACATTAAGTTTAGTAAAGAATTTAGCTCTACTTAAACGTTGTAAAGTCTCCTAGATTCGTAGAATAGGGTATCGATTCTTAATAGAGAGGTCGTTAAGTCGTCGATAGTCTACGTAAAACCGGAGGCCGCTACTAGGTTTCTTAATAAATAGGATAGGAGAAGTAGTAGGTAAAACACTAGTACAAATAAACCCTTTATCGAGTTGTTCCTTAAGGTATTTATAGAGTACTAAAAGTTCGTCGGCCGATATATTATATAGGGGTCCGTAAGGGGGTTTTACTCCCTCCTTTAGCTTAATGTAAATATCGTAGTTATAATAAGGTAGTAAAGAGTTAGTATCTATCTAGCTAAAAACAGGGAGGAATAGTTTTAAATAGCCTAGCAGAAGTGGTTCTAGGTTAACAGCCTTCTGTAGGTAAAAGGCTTTCTAAATATTGTCTATACTAACCCCGGCGAGGTATATAGAAGCGGCGCGTTGTTTAATAAATCGTATATTAGAGTCTGTAGGAACTTCTTTATCCTCGGTATAGGTAAAAGGGGTTTAGCGAGAGCCTTCGCTTAAATATTAGTCTATAAACTTTAAGGTACGTTCGTAGCCTAATATACCGTCGTCTATTCGAGCTAAGTAAAGACGAGCGTTAACGTCCTTAAGTTTAGGTTCAGGTTTATAGCCTAAGACTTTAAGGCGCTAATCTATTTTATAAATCGAGAGGCTAAAAACCTTAGAATCGTCTATCTTTATAAGAGTCTAGAATATAGTAGTACTAACTCGGCGAGGTATATAAGCGTGTAAGTCTTGTATAGGTATAACTAACTTAGTTAAGCCTTTAGAAAGGTAGGATTTAGTATAAAAGGTTAATATAAACGTAATTTTATTAGCTTTCTAATCTATTACTAGATTATGTTTTAAAAGCTAGAGTTTACTAAAAATAACCTTATAAGAGGCTAATTTAGTAATATAGAATCGTTAGTCCCGGTCGACATACTTACTAACTTAAAGGTCTAGGACAACGACGTAGGTAATATCTCTAGTAGACAAGGGGGTACTATTAACAGTTCGTAATCGGCGAGGTCGGGAGAGGGGGTATAATAAGAATCCTTGTTTTTACGTAAAATTAGAATTAATAAAACATTCAACAGAAGCGCTAGAGTTAAGTAGAAAGTATATAGATAAAGTTAGGTTTTTATTCTTATCTAATAACCTATATAGAATCTCTATTACATCCTTCTATCTTTCCTCTAGCGACGATAACACTACGTTTATCTTCTTCTTCGTTCGTCGTCTCTAGGGGCGACTATCGCTAAAGACTAGGCTTTTCCCTCGTTTAACTTCTTTTCTTCCTCCTTCTTCTTATCTTCCTTTACTTTTAAAGCTAGGTAGGCAGTCTTTATATACTTGTCGCTAGAGTAGTAGAAGTATAAGTTGTTCTTAAGCTAAAACTCTCGGCGGGCGTCGCGTTCGTCCTAGTTATACGGAATTCGTCTCTTATTAACGAACTTCTAAGTCTAAATAGGCTTAGTACTAATCTTAGTAGCGTCGATTTATATAGGGTCACCGTCGGCAGTAGTAGTAGCGGCGGGAATAGACCGAGCGGATTATAGGACTACCGTAACAGCGGCACCTCGCTTAGTGTAACCGGGTCCTAAAGCGGCTAAGCAAGTGTTGTAAGCACTCTTAATTAACTTAATTATATCGTCTAACTCGATATTCTCTAAGTAACCACCCTCGCTTAAGACTTGGCGGTATACTTCGGGGTGAAGGGCGGCCTTTAAAATGCCTATTGTAGTAAATCCTTCCGCCTAAGCCTCTAATACTAAACCGACCTACTTAAGTAGGAACTCGATAGTATTGCGTTGTCCTTATTTCTCGTTTAAGAGTAACTTTAACGTAGTTTCTCGGCTAAACTTATTACTATAAGTAGATGTTAAGTACTCGAACATCTGCGAGACAGAATTTATAGGTGCCTTAAAGACAGTATTAGAAGTAAGATATCTGTCGAAGTGTCGGCGTACGTTTCCTTCTAAACAACCGAGTATAAACTTCATACGCTCGGGTTTAGAGGACCACTAATTAGCATTTATACTTAGCTTAATCTTAACATCTTAAATAAAGCTTTGTAGATCGTAAGGCTTATGTCGGTCTTTGCTACCGAAAGGGAGAGGGTCTCGGTAGCGCTTCAAGGAACTACTACCACTACTAGTATAACCAACTGTATTTAACTTCTAGAGGTGAAGCTAGAGAGCGGCGACGTTATTTTATAGGCTCGTAAGGGCGGCTGGGGGGCTAGTAGTAGAGAGTAGTTAATTGTTTTAGTAATTCCTAATTTAGTCTTAAAGACCTGTAACCTAGTTCTAAAGATATATAACCTAATCGGTCTAATCGATACGCGACTAAAGTTAGCTTTAAAGGCCTATAATCTAGTTCTAAAGACTTGTAATTTCGTTCTAAAGACTTGTAACCTAATCGGTCTAATCGGTATACGACTAAAGTTAGCTTTAAAGGCCTGTAACTTAATCTTAGAGGTCTACGGCTTAATTAGATTGGTTAATAAATCCCTAGATCTATGCCTAAAGTATACTAATCTTATTAAGGTAAAGTTAGCTCTAAACGTTAAGGTTCTAAGCGTTAGTTTATAATTGTCGAAGGTCAGTTTACGCTTATTGAAGGGAGGTAGTAAGGTCGGCAAACACTTAAATAAACTAATCGTTATTAAAGTTGTAGAGTGTGACGAGGTCGGAATGCTTAGAAGCCGAAGCTAATAGAGCACCGAACTCGTCGTAAGTTATATTCGGAGAAATAGATATAGTAAGTACGACGACTAGGTTAGGTCGAACTCGATTCGGAAGAAGGCGATCAATATATTAGGGAATCACTAGAAGCGTATAAAAGACTACTCTAGAATAAGGTTGAGATTGATCGCGAGCCTTCTAAGAAAGTCCTAGAGCTAGCTAATATTTATAGTCTACAACAAAGAATCTACGCTATACCCGATTAGGCTAATTAGGGAAGCTCCATCTAAAACAACATTTAAAACAACATTCACTAAGCGAGTCAACAAACCCACACGTGACCACATTCCCTCCACAAACCTATACGTAACCACATTCAATCGATAACCCAAATCCACCACACGTGACTACATTCACCTAAGCTTCGTACCCTCACACTAATCTCCTCTCCTCTCCTCTACTCCATTTCACCTCCCCTCCATTTCACCTCCCCTCCTCTATCCTAAAACCCTTCCCCAAAAAAATCCCAACCTACCTAATCCCATAATCCCATACCTAATCCCATAACCCCATGAAATCCCAAATCAATAATCAAACTGAAATTCTACCACACAAGTTAGAGAAAATTACTACCGGTATAACATAACATATAAATATAAATATAAATATACAGTTTCTATAAGGTGAGGTAAGGAAGGTAAAGTAAACTCAGCTAAGTTGAGTAGAAGTTCGGTAAGGTAAGGACCTTAAGTTAAGGTAAAAGAAGGTTTGATAGATAGCAATTACTTAGTTACCTAGTTAATTATATATACTATATACTAACTACATATCACCGAATAAAAAAAGAGTAGCCTATAGCCTATAGCCTATAGGTAATCTCTATCACCCACCTCTCTCTCTCTCTCTAATTCTCAATACCATACCTATCAATCAATCAATCAATCATATATTTTACTTCCCCCCCGTTCCCCCTACCCCCCATCCCACCTTATGTACACAATATAATATAACAAATAGTAGATAGATTGTAAGTGCAAGTGTAAGTGTAGGTGTAAGTAAACCTATCTATCTATCTATCTATCTACTAATACACCCCTACCACCTCATTCCATCCAATTTCCTTCCAGCTTCCCCCCCAATCCCCATAATCATAATATTCACCACCAACCAACCAACCAACCATCATACCCTCACATCACTCACCTCACATTCACTCTTATATTCACTCCTATATTTCCTCACACTCACACCCACTCCCCCAACAAAACAAAACAAACCCAAATCCACAAAAGCAAAGCCATCTAGACATATTCAATATCATATATACTCTACTCTATCTATCAATAGTACCTACCTAATAACAATAGTAACAACAATAACAATAAGTACAGTACATCTATACCAAGTATATATACATAAGATAAGTACCTACTGTACATCTATATAATCTAATCAATCCATTCCATTCATTTTTCATCCTTTCTTGCTTTCCCTAACATATGCACCCACCTATCTATCAATCATCCCTTCCTTCTAAAAACAAAGTTTTCCACCCACCCACCCAACCCCCAGAATCTGGACCGAATGACCAGACAACGACAACGACAACCCCCCACGTCTACGTCCAGATGTCGCCTCGCCAAGAAAGGCCGTACTGTATTGTATCATATGTACTCGCTCCCCCTCCCAAAGAAAACAGAAAAAAAAAAAAAACGCCAATACATGCTAAATACACTCCTCCCAAAAAACGCCCACGTCCCAAAAAAAGTCTTTTGTACAAAAAAAGCCCACCCCACATAACCATAAGTACGTAGCTAAGCATCCTTCGTCTCCTTCGTCTCCTTCCCCTCCTTAGGCGCAGGATTAACCCCCTCCATGAAAAACGTTCGTCGACCCTCCGTCCGTCCCCGTGCATTCTGAGCACTCTCACTCGTCCCATCCCCCAACTTATCCCCCAGCTTACTATTCCTACGACTACTCTGAGTCCGATCTTTAAACGCACTCGGACTCACACTCCTCGAGAAACCGCTCCCTCGACGCGGAGGAGCCGCAATACTATGTCTCCTCTCATACAACGCCCTCTCCCTCTCCCCATTTCCACTGCCTCTATTAGGAATCGTGGGCCCAGGATGGAAAACCGTACTAAAGATATTTTGTCCCCCCTGGGTAGATCGTCGATCCTTGGTATTAGTGCGGGAGAGTCTGGATCCCGCCGTGTTACTGCGTGTCAACCCAGTGATCTCGTCGCGGCCGAGGGCTTCCTTCTCCGCGAGTTTCTCGCTGGGTAGGAGGACGGCGCGATCGAGTTCGTAGGGCAGACCACGGTGACGACCACGGATTTGCATAGCAATGATGACCAGTTTGGCGATGACGCCGAATTCGGCCGAGAAGGAGGCGTTGATGCCTGTGTATCCTAGGGAGAGACCGACAGTACCGTATGCACTGACGATTTCGAATAGAACGGCGAACATGGTGAAGGATGAATCCTTGAGATCTTGAATGCGAGGTCCTTCTGAGATGGAGATGATGAAGAATCCCAAGAAAATATACCATAAATCGAAAGACAATTGTCTTCTCAAATGGGTACCAATGTAAGAAGGTTCGGAATCCTCAATCTCCTCCGCTGTGGAACCATAAATACCCAAAGAGTCTTCCTCATACACGTTGGTTCTTCGAACAGTCATGGCAATAGGCATAACGGAAATATACATCATGATGAGATACGAAACCTGAATAGCCGGATGGAGCACGGCAAGATTGACAACTGCGAAACCAGCAGTACGAGTCGAAGCGGCTTGGAACCAACCGTCCAGAAATCTGATATTGAGTGGCAAGTGAGTAACAGCAGGATTGCCCAGCTATTCAAAATTAGCAGCCATCAAAAAATAGAACACTCAAATCATCTTACATCAAGAATAAGGAAAGCCACCAAATCGGCTCCGTTCAAGATCACCAAAATCCAAAACAACCACCAAGTCGCCTTTGACGGGAAAAGCAATGTAAAGCAACGACGAGGATGATCCAGCAAAAACTTGAGCTCCTGGTACATACCGCTACTCCTCGAGACAAACAGTGAGGTAACATAAATGATAATTCGAAGCATGATGGGGAACCCAGTATTCCCAATGATGATCAAGAAACTCATCAAGAACAGTGGCCAAATGGCAAACTGAAAGGAGATCATACTATCTGGAGTGAGTGTAAAACCCAGATCGGTAAAAGCTGAGTTCGCAGTGAAGAATCCCCACCAAACTCTACTTTGTCCAGCGTTGTCAACAACTGGCCCCCAAGTAGCGCTGTTAATAATCCAGGGCAAAAGACCCACAAGACCCAGTAAACTGAATCCCCAAAAGTAACATGTTAAAATCATGGCAAGAGACTTAAGCGAACGGTACTCAATGCCTCCCAATTCCTCTCTTTGGTCCTCGGTAAGATCAACAAAGAGCGAATTTCGTCCAACAGTAGGTGCCCAACTCAAGTACGGCATTGATTCGTCTTTGCCTTGTGTCAAGGCGTGTTTAATAGCCTGAAAAGTACCGGTTCTCGTAATCATATTTGTCGGTTCATCATCATCTTTGACAGTTTTGGCCCTTGAAAGATTAGGTCTGCGCATTCTAAGAGCACCACCAGCAGCGTTCTTAGCAGCAATAGCGTCTTCTGCTAGATGCTCAGCGGTCGAAGGCTTATCCGGTTCTGCAATGGTGATATTGCGAGGTCTCGCTGTGTCATCGAAAGTTATGTGATCATCTCTGTTAAGAACTGCAGTCTGTTCACTTTGAGATTCCCTGGTCCGTGTTTTCCGTAGTTCCTCCTCCTCTGAGTGATCAACTGCTTGTGGAGCAATACCGGCATCAGCATCCCTGGGTCCAGGAATTCGAAGAACTGCTCCATCATCTTCTTTACGTTGGCGCTCAAGGATTGCAATATGTTCCTCGTGAGTCCGACGTGCAGGTCTACGGAGGTCCAGGTCATCGGCAAACTTAATCTGAGTCTGTCCCCGATCAATAGCTCCTGGTGATTTTGAACGGGTTTCGGATCCCGTTCCTGATTCCTGACGTTTCGTACGTTCCGACTCGTCAGAAGAGCGTGCTGCTCTTTCCTCCTCCAATATCTTCAATTTCTCAAAATGGTGATTCAAATCCCCAGCTGAGGCATTCTCGTCGGTCATCCCATTCGGAACCGTCGTATTATGCATAACCACAATGCTTCTTCCTCTTACACCCATCTCCTCCTTATCAATATCTTGTTCATTTCCCTTGCTCTTTGTAATCGTCTTGGACATACTCCGTCTCGTCTTGGTCGCTTCTTTGGCTATATGTTGGAAGCGTTTCTCGAACCAATATAACCGCAGAAAAACGACGAAAGAATTGATCGTGATGGGATTCGTCAACATGGGCGTTATAAATAGTACCACCTGCTGCCAAGTATTGAGGAGGTTGATATCCACGGTATTAAGACCACTCTGTGTGGCAGAGCCACTCGCTAGAAAGAGTGCATCGATGTATTTGAGATTTCCATTCGGATACAGACATATCGAAGCAACTATTGCATTACCCACAATCCAGAAGTCTGCAGATAGCCTATTAGCTTGGGGAAAGTCCGCGTGGGACCAAATATAAGCTTACAATGTGCAGTAATAAAGTTGAAATGGGGACTTTTGGACAAGAACGAAGGCTTCAATGCAGCAATGTGATGCCACAGGTCGTGTATCATGGAAAACATGGTTTCGTATATTCAATCTCGTCACAACGGCTTTGTCCTGTATCGTTGATGGGTGTTGCTTCGTTACTAAATGGGGTTTCCGAACCCAACCTTGGATAGACACGGGCTGGCAGATTTCCTCTCGCGGAGAAGATGAGGTGCAAGGCGGACCGGACCTTAACTGTCACTGACAGCACTCAAAGTTTGTGGTTGTATCAAAGACATGCTCAAAATCGCAATCGATACGGAGGTATTATTGTTGGGGGAGTAGGCTTGCGCCGTCCGGGGATGTCGCTTGTGATTGGAAGACTCAGGGGAAATTGGAGGTGATTTCAAGCAGTAGAATTGTTGAGAGAGGACTCGAGATTCGGATGAGAGGGAGTTGAAGAGAGGGTAAATATCTCTTGCTGCAGAGACAAGAGTCGACGCTCAGCTCGAGGTGCTGCTGTCGAGATTGTTCAATGAAGATCGGATTGTTTGTGTGTGGCGTCCAAGAGCCGCGGCTTGTCTTGTTCTTGAGGTCTTCTTCCACCGTGGCGTAAGTAGCTGGAAAAGCTTAGAAGAGAAAACAAGAGAAAACAACTGAGGGGGTCAAAGAGAGTGAGTTGGCAGTTGACGATGGCGATGGCGAATGGCTAGTGGCTCCGTAATAAAACGAAAAAAAAGAGTCGGATTGGAGAGTTGAGGTACTCGTACAAATATTAGACAGACACGACAAACCACGACAACCCATAGAAAGAGCGAGTGATAGCAACATGCATGTACAAGTCTGCATTATTGGCCCAAACTATATTCTACACGCAGCGCACCCACCGCACCTAGACGACTACTCCCTGCCCAGGTGTGCACTGTGGAAAAAGTACCGGGGCCGGAACACAGATGCCAAGCCCCAAACAGGTCAGCCAGGTTCAGGGTGGAGAGGGAAGAGAGGGTGTTGACCCTGTAGATGGTAGCAGTGGCTCAGTGGCTGCAGTATGCCAGTACTGCAGACTGCAGTGTAGGTGTAGGCCTAGGCAGCTAGGCTAGCTAGCCGATCCCCTAGCGATCAACCCTAGTAATGTAGCAATAACCCTAGCAATGTAGCAATAACCCCTAGCAAAGAGCCCCCTGCGCGCGTCATCGCGGCAGTAGATAAGAAAAGCGGCCTCGGCGGGTGTTCAACCACCTCTTCCCCTCTACCAAACCACCACAAACCTGAAGCAAAACGGAAAAAAACATCGGGAAATTTGGGACTCCCGATTCCGTGGCATCGACACACAAGATTTCAACCCATCTACCTTGGTCCCTTGGCAAGAATTCTTATACCATCACCTAGATCTGAATATTGGGAACTCAGCCCCCTTTGCGGAGTCCCCTTCTACCTCCGTACTATCGTACGTAGGGAAGAGCGAGTCTGTGAGAGCGTACTCGTACGAGTAGGGAGAGGAGAGTCTGGGAGACGGACGTTGGTACCGGTATCTGTCTCAACCCTCAACCCTCAACCCTCAACCCCCACCGCCTCACGTTACAACCAAAGCATCCATACCGTGGACCCGGCAAGGCGAACAAAGTCCGTAGATAAAATAATATCTATTATATCTCCATACTGATACGTAGGTACTCCGTATTCTAAATATGGTGTTACAAACACCCCACTCGCACCCTTAATGGTTCGTCAGAACGATATAAAGTGCCTAGGCTCCGTACCTTGGGGTATAGATACAATATCATCCAGACAGGGTCTTTAATGCCTCTTTTATATTTTCTCTGCACTGCCATGCAATTATTAATGCAGCATCAGCTCTCTCTTACTTACACAAGTTACACCGCAATCGACTACTGGTAGATGTTGTATTGTCAGCACGCCTCCCTAAACAAAAATAGCCAAGCAGCTAAAAGGCATAGTTCCATACAGATTACTAGAATCAACCTGGATGGATGGTCACCATGCAATAAAGCTGTACCATAATTGGATACCCATCACAAAGATTTCTCATAGATGAAATAAAATACCTCCACGCTTTTCCAGGTGTAAGATAGTAAGATTCCAAGTACGGTGTAGCTAAGCAAGAAAATAACCCAGCTGCCACTACTTCGGCCATACTGTAATCCCAAGATCTAGATACTCGTCTCCAGCTATCGCTCACTTCCCAAATCTGAACTATCTGACTCGGGTAAAAACTCCCCTCCATTAATATCATCGTGCTCCGTACAATCGTAAGAAAATCCAGCTGGAGCATTCAATTCAACCCACGAGCTCACCTCACCGCTAGGTGCACACACGATCCGACCGACCCGACCACCAACCTTTCACCCAACCTTATCAGACCTGTCAACATGAGGAAACTTCCCCAAAGGGTAGCACCAACATCCTTTCCTTGGGACCAGAAACAGTCAGGTGGTCCCCCGTCACCTCACCAGCACCAGCACCCCAACTCGTAAAAAAAGAAAACGGGGGGGGGGGGGGGAAAAGGCCTCGTTTCACAAACGTCTGAAAATAGCGCTCTCGCCTCATTGTAACTAAGTACAGTACTGTCTCTAAAGCAAGTCGAAAGCTCCATGCTACTGTACATGTAACAAACCAAAAAAAATGGGTATTTGCCGATGAAAGATTTCCAATCCTCCCTGTACCAACCATTACCCCATTCATTCCTTGGTATCTCACTTTCTCTCTTTCTTTGCAATATATCCCGATCTATCAACCAACAGACCTACCCATAGCTCATTAAACCCCGTACTTCCCAAAGAGAATATCCAATACCGTGCTTAACCTTTCCCGTCTCATGGCTCAGACATGCCATAACAAAATATGATCATGCCGCACCCCGAGCGCCTTGATTCGTGTTTAAGTTAGCCACGGTGTCGGGTCTCCCAACATGGAGCTGGATATCATGTCCACTCTCATCATCGTCGCTCGCGCTATACTCATCATCCGACATCAACACCTCCTCCAACCGTCGACTTCTCAATCTCGGGTCCAGATCCCCTATCTCCTTCGCCAGACCTTGGACCCCCGCTACGACAACATCGACCCTCTCCCAAGGAACCAGGCCTGGTAAACCAACTGCTCGTTGTGTAAACACGACGTTATGTTTCCGCGTGGCCCACGCGGGGCAGGTGTAATGATCCGGATCGGAACCATCGACTCGGAAGACGGTAATTGCTACTCTGGTTCGTGGTCCCGGTGGTTTCTTGGACATCGCTTGAATCTCTTTTGCTGCCGCTGCCCAATATCTCGCGCCTGCTTCGATTCCCGGGAGCCAGGCGAGAGAAGTAACATCGATGATTTCCGTAGGACTTAGACTGTGATTCGGACTGATTTTCCTCAGACCAGAGCAAAATACAGCCAGTAACCCAACGGGAGAATCGCAAAGAGCATAGGATAACGTAGTCGGCTCTCGTAATCCCATTACACCTACCAATCCAAGACTCTTCACCTTTTTCCTCTTTAACAATGGTGATTCCTCATTAACATCCTTCCTCGTCGCACCTTTCGTTTCCTTGTTGCGTAATAGATTCAATGCCCTCCAATCTTCCTTCACATACCCAAAAACCGTCGCCTTCAAACAGCTCGCAATACCAAACTTAACCCAACTCATCCCCTCTCTCACCCGCGGCCCATGCACCTCCGGCTCCAACAAATGAACCCCCAAACAGCTCCCCGGAAACCTCTCCCCCATCATTCTAGGTAGATGATAATCCACCCCTGCTGCACTCTCCCTCCCACTCCCCGTCGCGCTCGCAAGATAGAAATCGTATTTCAGTCGCAGCATCAGGCTATTGAGAATCATCGTCGTGAGTTCCAGGACATTTCCCTCGGCCTCGGGTGTTTGGAAGGGGTCGCTGAAGCCGAGACCCGGGATCGAGGGAACGACTAGGTGGAAGGGCTGGCTGCTGGTTGGACTTGAGGGGTCCGAGAGGGGTGCGAAGAGCGGGATTAGAGAGAGGTTTGTGAGAGGGAAGCTGGGGATTAGGAGGAGGGGGATGGCGTGGCGGTGTCGTGAGCGGATGTGGATGAAGTGGATTCGAAGGGGGGGACTGGTGCTAGGTGATGGGAGACGGAAGGCGATGCGGTATTGGGGGATGGTGGTGTTGAGGTGGGCTTCTTGTTTGCGCCAGGAGTAGTTTTCGAGCCTGGATAAATACTATTAGATAGTGTTCCAGTGCGGTTATTCTGCGTACGCATAGCTTGCTTTGAGGGATATTGAAATATTGTCCAAGACGAATCTGGAGAACTGAAGGCATTTCCCAGATGATCCAACCTTCTCGAATAACACTTCCTTGCCCCAGAACATCCCATGACTTTCAACGGGAAAGTGTACTCACCAAAAATCAATTAATGGCTCAATCTCATTCTTCGGCGTGCCCAACTCCCATTCCCTCTCCTTGGGCAACCTAACCTCATGCGGTAACCGGGTCAACTCCAATTTCTTCTGCGTAAGAGAAAGGTATTTACTCGATACCTATTCAACGTATCAGCTCATCATCCCATTCCCTTCCGTGATCCTCGAACTCTGGAACTTGGAGAAGAAATACATACATGAATCTTATAGGGCTGAATCTCCTGGTCGGGATTCCTCTGATCTTCCATCGCGGGACTTGGGTTTCTTGTCGCTTCTTGCACTTCCATGGGATCAAGATGGCAAGCTGAGTTTCAAATAGAGTACCGTAAAGTAGTTTTTGCGTGAATAGAGAGAAGAAGAGCGGAGATGTCTCCGTCTGGGATATGTCCGAATTTTAGCAGTCGCCAGTCGGGCTACTTCTCCACCTAACCCTATCTAACAAAATGACTTCAAAAATCCCGCTCCGCTCACTTCTAGTGCAAAACGTCAGAATCGCAAGAATCAACCCGTCATCAAGCACGCTCAAAAAGGAAGAAGTAGAAGCAGAAGCAGAAAACAGAAAACCAAATCATCCGCGAAAGGAAAGTCCGGGTGGAGCACATCTTTGATTCTTATCCACTGGTGCATATGGGACTTCCCGTCCCGAGGTCCATTGGTTCATCCAATCTCACGCGGTGCGTGTGGCGTCGCGGGGAATGATTGGAGGGAATTTGGGGGGCACGGCAGAGGAACTGGTTGTGATCTTCGTGGTCGTGACTTGGAAGAAATGCACAGCCACATGTTCACTTCTGAAACGAATTGAGGTGTCTGGAGGTGGATGGAAAAGTGGGAAGCTGGTGTGGATGAGGTGGAAGAGGAAGGGATTTGTGGTGCTTTTTGGTCAGAGGTTCGGAAGTGTGGCGTTGTGGCTGGTGCCTTGTTTTTTTGAGGTTGTAAGAAAGATAATTTTTCTAGAATGGTGTTGATTTGAAATGCTTTATGAAGAATCGATTATTATTTGTGAGATATATCTCGTCTTATAGTAGACAAGGAGAGAGGCGGAGACTCGCGTAAGTTTGTTTGAAAGATTTGATTCTGCTATAGAATTCAGCACAATAACTTAATGTCCTAGAATTTTCGGTGAATACCTGTAATAAGTGGAACAATTGAGTAATTCGATTAAGTTACGCTAATAGGAAAGGATTTTGTGCGGCAGTTCTCCATCTAGAGCTCAAAGTGGAAGGGATTTGCAGTAGTGGGAAGCACGAGGAATCCAGCTGGTAAAACGCCACTTTGTGGCTGGTGCCTGATTTCTTGAGGTTGTACAGGATGTCTAGGATTTTCAAGATGGAATGGATCAATAGATTGGTTGGTTTGTAAGTAGAAGATCTAGATTCCAGGTGGCGAGCTTGGTGGTGAGTCGTTTTGACGTGTACATTTCGCAATTTTGGACGGGATCGACAAGGTATCATGGGATTGGGCTACGAGTTTGGAAGATACTTACTTGGATCCTAATATCTTTTGAAAATGTACTTTATAATTCTTTCCTATATTATCTTTCTGAATGCTTAAAATGAAGGTGTTAAATCATCTAACATTCGGATTCCACTATTTGCGGGACGTATCTCGTCTCCAAGTAGACAAGAAAAGTGACAGAGATTTATATAAGTGGATTTGAAAGTAAGTACTCGAGTATTTGAATATTTCAACCATTCTAGACAATTAGTCTAATTGTCTAGCAGATTCCATTTAATTGTGTAAATTTATTGGCCTAGCTAACTAAAACAGTGAAATAGGTTGACTTCATACGTTGACGAGAAACGTTCCTCTGCCACGTTTCTCGTCCACGTGGAAAGGCGTATGTGGAGGTCCGGCAATGCCAATACCGAAACCCACTTCTCGGCCCACAAACCTAAATATTCTCCACAGAAAAATTGCGACAGATTTTGAGTTGGGAATAGTATACAGTCGCTAAAAAGAACTCCGTAAATTCCTGTGGGCTTGCAAAACACTTCATTGAATCCACGACGTTATAGTAGCACGTGTAGCGTTTAGCGAGAATAAGCGATTCTGGAAAATCACACTTAAAATCCTAGCAATAGAAACCAAGAGACTCACTTTAGCCCTAGCCCTAACAAAGGCTATTCGATAGATAAAAATTATATTACCCGTAATCTATGGTCTTTCTTCGGCTTCCAAGAAATGAATACAGCCGAGAACCCTTCACCGCTTATATGTACCTAATTTACATCATCTGTTCCCATCTAAAATCACAGAAAAGGCTCCTTTAGCTCAGTGGATTAGAGCAATCGATTGCAGTTACTACTCAATTGAGTGTAATATCGATAGGTCACTTGTTCGAATCAGGTAGGGAGCTTACAACTTCAAAGATCTTTTTTTGCTATTTTTTGGATGGGTTGTCTGGTATTTTTTTAGTGTGGTGTCCTTTTTTTTGTCAGGTGCATTTTGTGGGTCTTGTTCTTTTCTATTTTGGGGAAAATGGCATGAACGGACAGACAATAGTTATCAAGTATTCGTGCTGATTCATTCTGTCGTCTCCACGTCTCCTACGCCAGAAACGATTGGGTACAGAGCCACATGTGCTGTCACTGTAGGCGACTGCATCTAAAATGGTTGAAGTCATCGCGGGGAGCTCCGCTTTGGAGGCATCCGTTGTCTTCTTCGTTGTCTTGTTGCAACCCTGTGCAAAAATTGAATAACAACAACGTAGCAAAGATATCCGAATCCTACCCCAATACTCAAATCCATTTCCAGTGCATCAAGATTATTTCCATATTTTTTTCTTATTTGTGTAGCGTATTGAACCCCTTTTAATAGAAAGTGAAACGGATATTTAGTCCGTCTCCGAAGTTCTAGCTCTACAGCTAATTCAGCACCGCTCCAGCTGCCATACACTGATAGATTCAGCGCAGGACAGCCTTGCACTGACGGGTAGCTTTCGACCTCCCTTTGGCAGGTATTAATCAAGCAATCTTTCCAATGCTTTCCCCTCCTCTCTTCCACGTCCAACCAAGAGATCATTTCTCACCAGATTCTCGCTTACTCGTCACATCTCGATCACTCTTCCTTTCGAATGGATTTTCAGCAAATATGGATTCTCCAAGAACTGCAGCACTGAGAAGAAGGGTCACGGAGCTACAGGAGGCACGTCGCAAGATTCGGGAGACAAAAGTGGAATCATCAATACCTCCTAAACCTAAAGGACGTGAAAGAACTACCGAGGAGCTGGCGGAGGCAGTTCGACAGCTTCGGGAGAGAGCTCGTAACTTTCGCGCGAATGTTAGGGAGGAATTCTTATCTCTGCTTTCCCAGGGAGAAGCTGATTCCTCGTTTGCTGTTGGTTCTTCTTCTGCTGAGCCTTTGGATGCAACGGAATTTGCTTTCGATGCAGTTCCTTCTTCGGAGGCTTCTTCTTCTTCTTCTTATTTTTTGAATGCCTTTCCAGCAGCGACATCTTCTTCAGCATCTTCAACTTCATCAACGAACCCTTCTTCTTCCACGAGTTCTATTCCAGCAGTGACATCCTCATCAGCATCTTCAACCTCATCAGCGGACCCATCTTCTTCCTTCACAACACCCACCCCAAAACTATTCTCCCACTCCGACATAACCCCCGACGTCCCCCTCCACCCACAAACCAACATGCCCCTAACCACCTTCCTCGCCAACCCTCCGGAAACAACCATTCTCACCTCCCTCGTCGATGCCAACCCCTCCCTTCACTATCGCTCACCAATGACACACGTCCTGGCAATCGACCAATTCCCCCCCGACGCACCAGTTGATCCAGCTCCAGAAGACACCCGCTGGACCAAGCGAGTCGCGAAAATGCTCAACGACAACGAATTCCTTGGATTTTCTGAGAAGACGACGGATTTCGCCGAGTTCTCTGGCAAGGGAAAAGGCAAGGGAAAGGGAAAGGGGAAAGAGAGGGAGGAAAGGGATGAGGGTATGAGATGGGTTGTTAAATATGAGATGAGGGGTTTCATGACGCCGGCTGGATGGTTGGAGACTTATATTCGGGCTACTGGCGCTGGGGAGACAGAGGAGGATGCGAGGGAGAAGGCGGCGAGGGCGTTTTTGTCTTGTTATTATGATAGGGTGGAGTGGGAGAGGCCGTTGTGAGGGTAAAAGCGTTTTTGAGATTTTTCTTTGATTGGGATAGAGGTGTTTTGTTTGTTTGTTGGCGTGTGTTACTTCTTTGGTTTGGTTTTGGAGTAATTACTGGGATAGAGACGGATGGAAATTTGAAAAAAGGGAGTCCTCGAGCTGGGATCGAGATTGGACTTTTACTTGTTGGTGTTTGAATTTCTTGATTTGGATGTTGGGATAGTTACTAGAGTTGGCTTGCAAAGTTAGAACATCTACTTTTATTAATGAATTTATCACTTTATTGAAGGAAGTCAGTCGTTTGGGGGAGGGGGTGAGATAACTATCACTTAGTGATTTAACTTTTAACTTGTTCACAGATGATATCTTGTATGAAGATTGATACGGTATCTAGTTGGAACAAGTTTACATAAGAAGCTTATACAGTACACCAGGAATACGATTAAGTTTAAAGCAACCAAAAAACGCTTTCCAATTATAAACACCCCACAATTCATTCAGAAGACCAGAAGTTGTGCTGGAAAAGCCTTATGGTTCCTCATCCTCTCGATTTTGCCAAGGAATCTTCAGCTTCTTCACTTTCGAAGTAAAACATAAGATTTACAACCAAAGACCATACCCTCAAGACCTTCCACTCGAAGATTGAGAAAGGAAGCATTGGCTGCATTAGTCATCGTGAAAATCAAGGCGGGTTGCCAGCTTCCGTTCCGATCTTGAGTAACTACCCTGGAACGACTTCCATTTATCCTAATTCTCGTCATCTGACTTTTAGAAATCCTCATGCTACTTTATCGTATTCCGACTTCATATGTAGATACCCATCACGTTAGCTGGGTGGCTAAAAGGTCGTCATATTGAGAAACCTAGAGTATGACTTTCGCTTACTATCATCTATGTAGGTTTCTAGTGGAGCCCTGTTCTAGCCAGAAAATGTACAGTAGAAGCCCGAGCAAAGCAAGAAAATGGCACGCTCTGACTGCTCAGAAAACGGCCCTGACTGAACTCTCTGCGAGTCTAGAAGTAAGTAGAGTAAGGGATAATACGAAGTACTTGGGTATTGGTTATCTGATCAAGGTAATGATGTTCGTTTGTGACTGGCCTTATTTTTCCATGTTTCTCGAATTATTATGTTTCAATAATGAATATGATAAGTGTTAACCTGCTACAAATCATCAAGGTGTGAAGTACAGTAATTTCCTAAGTTTTTCCATAGCCTCTGGTCTGAATATTTCTCAATGATTCCCTCTGTAGCTTGTCCAGTGGTGAATTGCTAATTTGTACCACTTTCTCAAACATGAGTTGAAAGAGACAATGAGAGTGTCAGAGCCTCAGATTCGTCTGGTCTTGATCCCTTTTCAGACGTAGATTTCCGACCAAAATAGTTTTGTTATCCTCTATACTTTGCATTTACAGAGGAGGTCCTCCTATCAATGCAATTGACATCGTCACAAGCTCTATATCAACCATCCCATTACTTAAGACGATCAACGGGTAGCCCCGCTAATATTCATTTTCAAATCAACCGTTCATCCGTCGTCGACACCAGAGCCCGTTCCGTACCCGGTCGGCAAAAGGGATACTCCCACTTAATCTATTTTGCCTGAAACTCAGCACGATTCAGAAATGCGCTGCCCCTGCCATCACCCCTGTCTCCCCGCATTTGAACTATTGCGGGTTCCCGAAAATCAAAATGAGGTTGTTCTGCCGTGTTGATCAATCAATCAATCTGATTCTCGACGATCTCGGAAGAAATCGAACGACAAAATGGATATGTACAGGAGGCGGTGCTAGAAGTGGAGCGTGATTGATGCCTTCTTAAATACTCTCGCTTTCTCAATATTTTCCACACTCTCTTTTTTTTTAACCCAGCCAGGTACTCATCAATCGCTTTGTCTATCAAGTCTTTTGAACGTCTGCCAGTCTAGTTTTTGATCTTTTGTTATATCGTCATCATGTATTATTCTGCTGCTGCTCTTCTCCTTGCCAGCGGGGCTCTTGCTTCTCCACTCGCTCAACTTGAAGAACGACAAAGCGCTTGTCCAAAAGTTCATGTTTTCGGGGCAAGAGAAACCACCGCTCCAGCGGGATTTGGAACAGCTGGAGTAGTTGTTAACCTCGTCCTTGGTGCATACCCAGGTTCAACATCAGAAGCAATTTCGTATCCAGCTTGTGGAGGACAAAGTTCATGTGGAGGTCAGAGTTATGCCAATTCGGCTGTTGCTGGTACTGCTGCGGTTGCCAAAGCTGTGAACGCTTTCAACACTAAGTGTCCATCGACGCAGCTCGTCTTGGTTGGATATTCTCAGGTATGTGATGGAAAAATCTTGGTACGAAACTCGGAACTGACACATTGTGAAGGGAGGACAAATTATGGATAATGCATACTGTGGAGGAGGAGATACCAACATTGGTCTTAGCAACACTGCTATTCCTATTTCGTCTGCGGCCGTCTCCATGATCAAAGCTGCCATTTTCATGGGCGACCCACGTTACATTTCTGGTCTCCCTTACAACGTTGGAACTTGCACTGCCAAGGGAGTAAGTTATCTCCATCTTCTAGTTTTTTGACTTTTCTAACATAAATATAGTTTGCTCCTCGTCCAGCTGGCTTCTCATGCCCATCAGCAGCCAACATTAAAAGCTACTGTGATGCTGCTGATCCATACTGCTGCACTGGAAATGACCAAAACACTCATCAAGGATATGGAAACAAGTATGGTCAACAAGCCTTGACTTTCATCAAGAGCAAGGTCACTGCATAGAAAGATTCGTACTCCCCATCAGTTTTGTTAGTAAGGGAAAAGAAAAACTCCTTTACTCTGGAAAATTGGAACTTCTTGTATATACTTTACTATTCTTGAACATACATTTTGCCCTATATTGGTTGCCTTTATCCTGAGAGTATTCAGAGTATGCTGCTTTAAAGTGTTCCTGGTCGGAATAGCTTTAATTGACCACGTGACGAATATCGCTCCTGTTTATGTCCAAGAATTCCAAAACCACCGTCCTCATCCGTCTACACGGGCACTCCGCAATCTTGATCCAAGCCCGTCCCCCGTTGAGTTCGCTGAAGTGTAGAGGGGCTGCGCCTTTATTGGCATTCTTCGCATTGGACGTGATATATTCAGTGTGCGACTTTAGTTCTTTACATGAAATGATGAGTCTATAGAACGTAAATCCACTCGCCATCTACTAGTATAGCTCTTCCTTGGCTGAATTTTGATACCCCTCTGCTTTTGCTTACAGCACGATGGTTGTCGTATTAAGATCCCGAAAAAAAATATTTTCCCACCTAAAATAGAGAACCGAGATGCACAAAGGGTGTCTAGATATGTATTTGAGAGGGTGCACCGGTATTTGATGGCCAATAGTCTGATATACAATCCAGGAATTTTATTGTCTGGTGAGAAGTAATAGAATTTTTAAGTTTTAGACGAAGTATGAATTTCGTGTCTTTTATCTCTAGTTAAATCTTTCTACTTTCTTTTACTCTACTTGGGATAAAAGAGTAATTCCCTCTATATCTTCTCTAAAATAAATTCTTGATTGTTATCAAATTAGTAGCTGTCCAACTTCATTTCTCAATCTAAGTGAGACATTTCAAAGATCAGATGAACTTGCGAGGCACATACTATTGATCTCAACTCGTGAATTTGTTCTTCAGTCAACAGCTATTTCGAGTAAACTTAGTTGCCCTAGATGCGGCGATTAAATTACTCAGAAATTAGCGTCAATTTTGGACGGGAAAACTCGGAATTTGTGTCGTCGGAACTTTGTCCGTTACGTCAAATTCTCTGGATCGTTGGGGATAATTTGAATACTTGAGTAGAGTTTTGAAGAAAGGTGATCAATATATTTTAAGTTTTAACCGTGATCATCCGATCAATAGCTCAACTATCAGAATCTTTGATTGGAATCCAAGAGAAGAAAATAAATACAAAAAGTTACGTGAATATTTACTTTTACTAGATAAAAACAACATTTTGCTTTACATCGTACTCAACAAATCCCCCATGTTACAAAACCATTTCTTCGCAACAACCCAGAAGACCAAAGTACCAATCCCTTCTTGAGAGCTTACCGTATGTCAACCAAGCCTCAAGGAGAGATAACCAATATCATAATTGATTATAGGATATATAAAGCCACAACTCAAAAGCCAGATATCTTACAAAATTAAACTAATCAGCTTGCCTCACTAAAGTAACTATTCGTTCCAATGTCCTCTCTCTTAATAGGCGATTTGGTCTCCAAGAAAACCATCGACCGCATCCCACTATCCACCGGACTCCCCGTATCATATTCAAGGTCGACATTGGAGACATCGGGTATGTCTAATGGTCGATTTCGTTGTTCCTGTTCTTGTTCGACCATTAAATCCGGGATCACAGAGATAGAATGAGTGATATGGTGTTTCCCCTCATTGATTTCGGGTGATACTTTGAGGGCTTTGCTATTTCGTTGTATCACTAACTTTGTATCCTTGGGAATGATACTCTTGTCGCCGTAGTGTTCTACTCCAACGGCTTCTATTGGCGGTGGAGGTGAGGTTGGTGAAGCCGAGGTTGGTGAAGATGGTTCGAGTGGTTTGAGACTAGGCTTCAGTTCCCGTGGTATGGAGATGGATTCCGATCCGCCCACACGTCTTGGTTTCAGAGGACGGTCTCGTTCATCATTATCCCCTATTGTTTTCTGTCCTCTTTTGGATGATGGAGCTGGACTTGAAGAACTATCATCTATCAATGCCATATCATAAGCGAAGTTGATCTCTGCGCTTCCTTTTTCGAGGATAACTACCATCCAGACGCCAACATCCCCGTTTGCATCAAGTAATGGTGTAGCAGAAATCCAGCAAGTTTTTCCAAGCCGTGATGGATCAAGTTCTGCACTCGGTTCTCCACGTCTGCCTTTCTTTCCCCATTTTCCCGTTACTGTCCCTTCTCTTCCTGTCCCAGGACGACTTAGGAACGCAACTTTTGCTGTCACCGCTTCGCCTGCCTGTAGAGACTCCTGAAGTCCTGATAATGTGCTTGCTGGGGCGGCGATGTAGGAGAGAAATGGACGTTGTTGTAACTGCCCAAGCTTTCTTGCTGATTGAGAGACGAAAATCATCCTCAAGGAAGGATATGGCCGTATTAAGACGTATTTCTGATAGATCGCACCAGGTAAACGGCCAGAGGCTGAAGTGCTTGAGAGTCTCCATGTAGTATCACCTCCAACATCGGTGGTTTCATCTTCTTTCTCACTATCGGTTCCTGACCCATAATCTTCGTCTTTAATCCTTCTTCTTGACTTGGGTACTCGAGAGGGGCTGCCGTAGAAGCCATCGCTCGAATCTGCAAAACCTGTTCCACCTTGGCTAATGTCGGCCACGATTGCGCTTTCTTCTAGATCAAAGGCTTTACCAAGATCTCTGAGTTTCGAGAAGACCTCCTCTTTCGGATCAGGATCACTTTCCTCCTCGCTTACACGTTCCAAGTCCAATTCTCGTCTCAGGAGAAAACGTTCAAATCCATCCACGCCTCGGCCTCCCTCCACGAGACGACTTGCATCAACCTGTGCACCAAGATAATACTTCACCTTACCTTTACTATCATGCAACGGGGCCAAAAGCAAGACATTGACAAACGGTGTCCCATCTCTCCGATAATTCAACAACGTCTCACAAATCTCGGAGCCAGAAGAAATCGCTTTGCGCAATCTGCGCTTACACTCCCGATTCGTTCGTCGTCCTTGGAGAAACCGACAATTCTTCCCGATGACACTTTGTCTCTGATATCCAGATAACCGGAAGAACTCCTCGGATACATAGACTAGCGGATTATCAGGCTGATTTGGATCACTGATACAAAACACTTCACTAAGACCTCCAAACAAATCCCGGGTTAGAGGCGTAGCATGACCAGTCATCTCGGCTGCAAGACAAGAAGTTGCAGTCTTCACAAGTGAGTAAGTTACCCATGCCGGAAGCGCTTGCAACAAAAGTGCATTGAAAGCACGTTTTGAGATCTCCTGGAACTTTGCGGATAGTTCTACAGCTGGAGTTGTCGACTCAAGGGGTGAGTTTGGGGGTTGAGAATTGGATAAAGCGACTGCAACGGCGTTCGCGTAGTCCACCGCCTTTAGTACTTTTTGCACCTCGAGATACTCCGGGACGAAATGAGCCAGATCTGGACGGTACTTGTTCAGAAAGGTGGAAAAGCGTCTTAGAAGTTGCGAGTCAGAGGTTAGAACTCGTAGGTATTCTTCACAATAAAGGAGTTCAGTGAGGGTTTCCAAATTGGCGGCTTTTTCTTTGAGTGGTGGTGGTCTTAAATCGAAATCGGAGCTTTCAGTTGTGGATATCTGAGTTGTCAGGGTTGGAGCTGTGGATTGTGTAGGACCTTCCGGAAGCGGTGGTAAATCTGACATTGTACTTATATTCGCTGAGGATTGATTTGAGTGTGCCGTTCTAGAAAGATCTGTAGTTGATCCTGTCACTGAAGTTACCCCCTCCTTGGACTTCGGAGACATGCGGTCTTTTCCCTTCGGTGAAACTCTGAACCAAGAAGAAGCTGGTAAAGAAGACGAACGTTTCTCCCGGATTTTATCAAGTCCCACTTTAAGAGTGGGTTTGGCTCGTGGGTTTGAAGCAGAACGCGGATTTTCGTCAGCCGAAGAGTTTCCCTCAGCTCCAAACGTTGACTCTTGATAGAACGACTTGTTGGAATTTCGAGTACGACCAAATTTCGTAAATTGGTCCATATCACACAGGATTTAACACCAACGAGATATAATTCCTAAATCAAGGCAATAAAGGCAATATAAGTGGAGGTGAAGTTTTGGGTTAGATTCCATGTCGTTGATTTTAGCAATTCAACATTCTAGAGTGTTCGTGGTTTAGCGCAACTTTAGAAACTCGGAAGACGTTCCACCTCCGACAAATCTACAAAGTCAAGTAATGAACAGAATGTTCAGTAAAAAGCTACAACTTTAAGTGGCAAGTCCCATTTAGATGTGGAGAAAGTTCACAAACTCTCCCCATATTTTTGCGATCATTTTTAAGCTGAAGCGTTGTTGCACAGATTCCCTAATCGCACGTAACTTGTATCTTTAAAGTTTAGCACGCCATGACGTCCGGCTTTCAACTGAGCTAGAGCATGTGACATCATTCAATTCAAACATCACTCCATCGTTAAATTGTCATTATGGTTGATGTGATTGAGAGATTCAAGGAGCCTACGAAGTAGAGTGTCAGAAAGAGAGAGAGCGAGAGGGAGTATAGCCAATGTAGCATATGTAGCATATAAGCATATACTAACAGGAGAGTGCTTGCTTGGATATAAATAAGAAAATGTGTAGCTTTCTTCAGGACACTCTGACATCACTTCTTCAAAGCCTATTATCTGTTGCTTCTCTTTCCTTTTCAGGGGGTGGGGGTTTAACCGAGATCAAAACATGTGACTGAGGAATATTATTTCTAGAATGTGGGTACAGTGACATTTGCTGATTGAAGTGTAGTATATCTCTAAGCATAAGCATGGGAATAAAAGGCTATTAGGAACATAGTGAAATATACGCAAATACCCATTGCGCCCAATTGTTCAACGAAATACAAAAACACCAGATAAAAAGATTGAGTCTTACGACGAAGAGATCTATCTGTCAGAAGACTATGCTATATTAAATACTATACTCATCGAAAACTTCCATCTCAAGTCACGGTCGAAATCTTTGAATAATGTAAAGGGAACTATATTCAGGTTCGATATCACAATAGACCAAAGGTATGGTCCACATTGATCTTACCATTGACACCCATAGATACCAAGCCCCCAACGACCGCAGGGCCGCCTGCGTAAAGCTATGACATGTAAGTATTGCAGATTTAGCGGATTTTTCAAGACTTACCTCTCCAATAGACAATTCATCTGTGGTCTTGTATTGTGCAGTGTCTTTGAGTTGAATCTCAATACTCGTCACAGGTGGACCAAAGTGAGCAAAGTTCCCCGAGGACTTGTTCACTCTGTAATCATAAATAGCACTTTGAGTGATTGCGCCAGCAACCTGAGGAGATGTAAGAGCATAAATGATCCTAGATCCGGTGTAAATTCGCAAGTCCGACAAATCTTGAGCACTAAGAGGAGGCGAGTCTGCCCCGATTTGATGGGGGATGTAGATCAGACGCAGTTGTCCAGGCAAATTGCCAATGATTGGGCGGAGATTGTCATAGAACCGAGAGAATATGGTCGAATTTGGAAGAACGCCACGCTCGTGAAGCGAACGAGTTTGAAGTCCGTGGACAATACGGTAAACAGAAGATGACATCTTTTCGGTGGTTTCGGAGAGAACCTTGGCCATTGTTTCTGGCGAAGCAACAATCACAGTAGGAGCAACACCTTGGGTTGCCAAAACCAGATCTGGGTTCTTGACTGCAACCGAGTTCAAGGCAACAGAGGCATTCGAGTAGAGGGCAGCGAGGGTCAACGTGAGTGGGTAAATGGTTGCCAAAGATACAACAGGAAGGAATAAGTCTGTGGTCTTGATCCGTTGTGTTGTTGGCACCGAGTAAAGCTGACCAGCAACGCCGGCAACGATATTTCCGTGGGTGTATTCCACAAGTTCACCAGCAGGAGAGAAAGCCATTACATTCTTTGGCGCACTTGTTCGATCAATAGCTGGGAGATCTGCTCCACTGGATGGTGATGCATCTCCGATAATTTCTTGCCATGTCGAAACATTGACTGGTCCGCCAGTTCCGGTGGGAACCTCATTCCAATCCATATGTTTGCTGCCATCGTCGACAACCCAAATAAGTTGCTTCAGGGCAGGGTAGCTTTTGGCAACGACGTCAAAAGGAAATGATCCAACTGCAGCCACAACAGCGTCTGATTTCGACTGTTTGAGGAATGAAATGATTTTATCAATAGGCTGGTCATAAGGGACAAGTGTAACGTCCAAGTCGTAGAAGGCGCAGGCAAACAATGTAGCCAAGAATTCCACCGAGTTGGGGAGATAAATGGCAACATTCTTCCCTCCGTTCTGCTTAAGATGTTGTCCAATTACGTTGATTTGTCGATTAATATCAGCTATTTCTAGCCGTTAGCATGTAGATATATATATGTACCCGAACAAGGCCACTTACAAAGATCATGGTCTACAATCTTTTCTGAGCCAAGTACGGTCAAAAGTCTACCCTTTTCGACTGGTGCTTTGCCCTCTGGATCGACTTTTCCATTAACCACTCTTCGCCAGATATCCCGCAGGTCTCCATCTCGTCCTCGGCTCCATTTAGTGTCGGTTGCATCCTTTACATTGAGACCGGAGGCTAGAGGGGTACCATGAGGAGCTGAATGACACCGGTATACGGAAGACTCTCCTTCCTGTCGAACCGGCGAGGCTGACGCCTGGCGGGCAAGAAGCATGGGATGTGCATCGGGTTCGCGGGAGTTGACGATCGAGTAGATAGTGAAGGTAACGATGGAACCAGCGATTATGGAGGTGTAGATATCCCACTGGCCGAAGAGATCGGTGACGAACTCGTCGAGCTTGAACAGGAGATTGTCCATAATTGCAGAAGTAGCACTGCGAGGGAGTACGGAGTACTAGTACCCGTTAATGATGATGTTGGAGGTAGATGTTTCACACGATCAGCCAGCAACAACACCTCACCAAAGCTCCGGCGACTCGGAGTTGGGGTTGATTCACAAGGCTGGGCGAGTGGGCGAGGCGAGGCGAAGGCGTGGTGGCACTGGTGGGCGGGCTGGTGGGTGGGATACTGTAGTGGGGAAGCAACCAGTCCTAGGCCAGTGGAGAAACCAACAGGGGTCAGCCTCATTATCAGCCAGATTTCTGAGGTTGCAGTCCCATCGCAGTCCCCATCGCGAACTTTCAAAACAACCTGAACATTGAGCTCCTGTCCAACCCAATTCCACATCCATCGCCAAAATGTTATAGGCACAACCGCTCAGAGGCAGCTCCGTACTAATCAGCAGCAACCACTTGACCACACTAACGCTGACCATACAGACACACAGAGACAAAAGCCCAATCGGTGCGTGAAGTCCTGCATATATCCTTTGTTGACATGCGATTGGCAAACTTGCTGCCATACTAACATCTCCTTCAAACAGAAACAAACACAACACCCTAAACCTCCCAGAAATACCTCGCAATGTCTCGACAAATGACTTCGCTCTACCCCTCAACTCCTACGAAACTGCCACAAGCTCCCTCGGCCTCGGCAACGCCAGTGACAGGAACATGGCGACACCCTAAGATGGACGAGATTATCAGCCGGCAAAATGCAGCGAGTTTTACAGACAGAAACATCGTCACAATACTCTACAATCTTGGTGGTACCACTGTGGTATATTCTGTAGGAAGATCAATCTGGAAGTAGTGAGTATTGTCCCGTTACCAGGATAGAGCTTCATTGACCAAAAGTGTAGTTTTCCAAGTCTCTACAACCACAATCACTTCATACAGCCATACCTATCATGGATTTACTACCTTCTCCACGCGGTAATGCTGTACAATATCGCTCTTGCTCTCTACCCGCTCGCACGATCTCCAGATCCCGTCGAAGATATCCCTCTCACCCCCGGTCAACGAAAGTTGTTTGGCCTCCCTCCGAGTTCGAAGGCTGCCACACCTGACGCACAGTATTCCACCCCTCCCAGATACAAGAGAACTCCAATTATGAGTAACTCGCCAGTCGGCAGAGGAAGCAATGCCAATTCGCCATTATCCGGCAAAGGATCAGGCAACGGAATAGAAAGCGACTTGGCTGGCAGTTTGTATGCCTCGTCCTATGGACCCCCTTCTCCACTAGTACAAAAGGCCATGGGAGGCGGGTCGGGAGGATACCGAAGAGACTCTTATGGTTCATCAGGTTCTTTTAGTGGCTCAACTTCCAAATTAATGGCAGAGGCACAAGGATCTCCAAGCCCCTCGCCCGCCAGAAACCCCTCTGTTGGGCTGAACAGTAAGTGGCTTTACGACAAGGAAAGAAGAAACTCAGGTAGCGCAAGGTTGTATACGTAATGGAAATTGTATGGAATTGGATTTTGTAATGAGTAGATACCCCTCTGGCGATTACAGTAGAATAATAAAAGAACGTATCAGCCCCAGCAACCCTGAATTTTTGAACAGTCCAAGTCCATTGATATTCAGTGTGTATTTTGCGATGCGATTCACCAAGGCTAATCGCTATCTGGAAAGTTGGTATATTTAGTGACTCTCTATGGTTAATCACCAGATTGCACCAAGATAAGTGTAGGCGAGGCCATCAACCACCAAACGAATGCTATACACCCACTGAACCTTCACACGCACAACACGACAAATGCCAGGCAAAAGTCACGATGGGAGCATCTGACTCGAAGCTAGTCTTTAAACAAGGCATCTTCAAGCTCTCAGAGGAGAGAGAGATCGCGGCTGACGACCCGTATTGGGCATCTGTAAGGCTACCAAAGTGCATCATGAAGCCCCAGGCGCATCCGATGTTAACCAGATGAACACAGTTCTGGGAGCTCCCAGAGTCCACCGAGGATATATTCAGTCTATTTTCCCCAGCAGACATCCGCAGAACCCGCGATACGGCGCTCGAGAATCTCGAAACACTGATCCTCGCCGTCACTAGTCGACTCTTTATCTTACGCCACCATCCGTCATTCCCAGACCCCGAATTCGCACCAGAGAAGGATGCGCTGAATTGCATACGGGTGCTCACTCGCATATTACCATACCTCTACGAAGCAGAACAGCTGCAACCATGGGAGGACAAGTTCTTTTGGGGCGTGAGGAGGAAACGGACACGGTACCTATAAGTCAATGTCCGGTTGGATGCGCCCAGCCCAACTGACTGGTGTCTAGAAAAGCTGCGTTGGCACGAGATGTACTATTCGATGAGTCGCAGGAGGAATTGGCAAAGTTAGAGGCCGCTGGTGAAGAGTTCGAAGAGGTTAAACCTCTGGCTGAGGAGCTGATTGATACATTGGTGGACCTTCTCTTCTTTGCCGACTTCACACTGCCAAAACCACCGAACGTTAAGAATAAAGTTACGTATGCGATATGGTCGAGCGGAGTGGGATGCAATACTTCTGTGGGAACAAGCAGGGAATTTGAGAGCAATAGGACGGAAGTGCTGCGTCTGCTCTTGACTCTTACTAGCCAGAGCATGTACATGTCTGCAAATCTGCTTCCGGTGACAGGTGTTAAGGCGATTTCTTATATCGTTACCTGCCCGGATAAGCAGGTTGTACTTTCAACATTGTGCTCTCTACTGAATACGGTAAGTTGACCGCAACGGATTGACCCCTCATACGGAGGTACTAATTTGAACCTAGTCTCTCAAATACAACCCAGCGTCTTGGAAGATTCCATATAACGTTCAAGTCTTCAAGGACCCGAAGTTAATACTCGTCACATACTCAATACAGGTGAGTTGCGGTTGGGTGTGATATTCTTGCACACTTTTCTAACGAATTGTAGTTTCTCCTGGTAGTCCTTCTATATCCCATACCTGAGTCGGACCCGAACCACGCAAAGAAAAGTAAGCAAATATAGATCATCATTCTGCTCTCATACTAATTATTTAGACTACTTTCGCCATTTCCTGGGACGATTACATCGACCTCAAGACTTCCAGTTCATTACAGATGGAATCACTAGGGTTCTCAATTATCCTCTCCATGCCAGTACATCCTACATACCTGGAAACCAAGAGAAAAATAACAAACTCACATCTGAGATGATCATGTTCTTCTGGGAAGTAACTCAATGCAATAAAAGGTTCCGAAGCTTCATAATCGATACCAACCGGTCTCACGACTTTCTGGTCTTGTTACTTTACTATGCTATTGATTACAAGCTTGACGCCTCCAAGCAAGGAATCGTGCGCATGTGCGTTTTTATATTGCAAACTCTAAGCGTGGAGCCAAATTTTGGGAAGAGTTTGAACAAGAAATTTGAGAATCAGGAAACCCTTCCCACGATAATTAGGTTACAAAATTTCAGCGGATCATATGCCGATTTTATCATACACGTAAGTTTGGTCAGATGTTTTCAGGAGAAAACATCGCTAACTAGTAATAGTCCATCTACAACATAATCACGACGAGCCAGGGAAAGCTCACTGCTATCTACCCAGCTTTACTGGCGGTTATAAACAATGTCGCTGCTCACCTTGAAAATTTGAGCGCTTCTGCGTCTTCAAAACTCCTTCAGCTCTTTTCATCAATGTCTTCTCCAGGATTTCTCCTTGGAAATGACAGCAATCATGATTTGCTTCAGTCGCTGCTAGAAAGCATGAACGCGATCATTGAACATCAATTCGCTAGTAAGTGGCTTTCTCATTAAAAGTCACATCGAAGTGAAGACTAATATCTGTTCAGAGAACCCAAATTTCGTCTATGCAGTCTTACGAAATAAGAAGAGATTCGAGGGTAAGTGGTTGTGTAATCAAAATCTACGTTTAATCTACTAACCTTGTTAGCATTACGTTCATTCACACTTGAAAGTGGACAAGAAGAAATAGAGAGAAGAAACCGAAGGAGGAAAGAACGTGGCCCAGTTGATCCTCTAGACTTGAGTGAAAGTCGTCGAGGGTCTGTGGATAGTACGAGAAGTCCGACATCAACTCAACCAAGAGTCTCGGCTCTCAGTGACGTCCCCGAAGAGGATGGCGCTTTTGCGATTGGAGATGACGACGACGACGACGATGATGACGATCATGAACCAACTCCTCCTGAGACTGCTACAGATAATTCACAAGCATCATCCGCCTCTTCGGGTATAGAGGGTGGTGTAGATGATGCGGTCCCAACTCAGTTACGTGGAATGTCAGAAAAAGCTCGTGGAAAGATGCCCGGTAAGTCAAAGTTTCTACATAGCATCAACAACATCACTAACAAACTTTCTAGCCGGCATGCCAACATTTTCTCGCCAAAATAGTACCACGTCACTCAGCTCCTACGTAACAACAGGCTTCTCTACTACCGGAGCCTTCGAGCCAACTACCAGCTGGATTGAATCTTGGCTCCCCGAGCTTCCCCTACACACAATCCTAACCCTCATCTCGCAACTCACGCCTAAACTCCCCCGCGGCGCCGACGCCCCAACCGACAACCCACCCGCCTCCATCCTCCGTACCATCATCAAATCCGAGATCCGCGGCATCGACCCCTCACCCATTCGAATCCAGTACTTCGAGTGGTCGCCTCTTAGTCTGGGCTGGTATGAGTCTCTCCTTTGGAGCTTCTGTTTTACCGCCGAGATGCAGGTTGCGAAAGGTACGGTGGGTGTTTGGAATGGAACGGCGATTAAACTCTTCCGGGTTGAAACCGTGGCTCCGTTGGGCCCGACGCTTTCTAGTCCCCGAGGCGCGGTGGATGCCGTAGGTAGTAATATCGTGAGTCGTATCGGCAATCTGAATATTCGCGGTGTGACGGCAGGCGCGAGTGCGGCTGCGGCTGGTGCTAGGCAAGAGGGTGAGGTTCGCGAAGCGAGGACGGGCAGGGGAGATGGATCGGGGACGAATCTTGGGATGGCGAATTTGGGAAGTAGGGGGGCGATTATCTAGTTTTGTTTTGTTGTTGAGAGAGACTGGAAGGGACTTGATGGGTTGAAAATTGGTGGGTTGTGGATAGGGAAGGATATGGGGATTGGTCTCTCTTTTATTTTCTCTCTTTCTTCTTCTGTGTATGGTTGGTCTGCATGGGGTTATTGTTCTTAAGCCTTTTTCAACTTTTTTCAACTTTCAAGGTAGGGTAGTTAGATCATTTCGCCGTGTCCGCCGTGTTTCTTTCTCTTTTTTGGGCTGCATGGCTACATGAGAATTTGAGATTAGAGAATCCAACTAAAATTTCAAAATTTCAAATTGGGTGATGTGTTTGTTTGTTGCTTTGTGGGGGTATTTGGGTTTCTGTAGGGGTTTGTGATGATGAATGGCAAAAATGGGGTTCTGGGATTGTGAGATGAGTTTCTATCTTTGGTCTTTTTGGAAACGTGAATGGAGATTTAGAGCAGGATTAGTCATTCATTGTCTAGGTATGACATTGCCTTGTGTAAACTGTGATCTGTGTGAACTGTGACCTGTGACCTGTGAATGACCAATCAATCGTGTTTATTTACAGATTCACAGAGCTATGCAAAAGTAAAGACGATGCTTCTCTCCAAGTTCTTGGAAATTGTAAATGGTATCTTATCTTTTCATTGACTATGGAAGCTAAGCCTAAGCCTAAACCTAGGTCTAAGCGAAATCCCAGACCCCAAAGCGTCTGATAGATGATGTGATGGGGAAATGATGGAGATGGTGAGGTGACGGAGAAAGGGGGGTTTGAGAAAGTTGGAAGTTGGGTTTATGGTGTATGGTTTTGTAGAGGTGTTTTGATGTATCCTCAAAGACTGGCTGGATGGGAAGAGAAGGCTAGGAGTTGGAGTTCTGGAACTTGGTTGTCTTAGTGAGGTTTATCTGCATTTTTAGATTAGATATTAGTACTGATGAAAAGCGGGTGTGGGAAGGCTTGCCTGAACACTCTAGATGCTCTATTCGCTCACTTTCCTCCATTTGCTAGCTGGGAACTCAAGGGTGACGACCGTTTGACCTCTCTCATTTCGCAGGATATAAACTATTTTCTCTGAATCGCCTGGAGGTGTTACATAGATTTGAGGCAGTTCAAAGGTATCGCCACGTTTGTCCAGTGCAGATGGCAGGTTGCTTAGAAGCTCGCTGAAGAGTTTGTTGGTCGCCATATTCCTCGATATGAGTGATCAATACTCTTTGGACTTTTTCGGGCTATGATGGGAGGTTAGGATTGTGATTTGAAGGAATGTATACTTGATGGCTTACTTACTTGTAGGAGGGATGGGGAAGGGTAGGTTGTATGTACCCAGAGTGGTTGTAGCTACAGAAGATATTGAGGTGGCTTGGATTGCTCTGATGTAAACAGATGGATTCTTGTCAAGGGGTGCTGTTGCGCACTGTCAAATAATAAAGCGGAGCGCTGTTGATCTTCTGGATTCGCGATGGAGGGGTTGGTGGTGGAGGTTGAGGCTTTTTGTGGAAGCATGAGGATGATTGGAAATGAGGATGATTGGAGATGAGGATGATTGGAGATGAATGTGATTGGAAATGAATGTGATTGGAAATGAATGTGATTGGAAATGAATGTGATTGGAAATGAGGATGATTGGAAAGGTGAACAGCACTAGCCAATTGCCTGTTAATGTATAAAGATTCAATTCACTAATAGCTAAGCAAACTTTGAATACCAAGCATACATACAGTCAAACAACTAAAATATTCTCGAAGATATCATGGCACACTTACAAGTACATCACATTAATTATAAATAGAGAACCTATGTACAATTCCCTTTCAAAACAGATCTAATCCGTTTTCCACTCAGTACCAAATGCTTCTTGTCCTGTGGTGTGGTATTGTCTCTTCTCCTGCTGCCTCTCTTTCTTTCATAGTATCATATAGGAAGTAATCAATCAGTATGGCATTAATCTTTGCCTCTGGGTTCTTCCGAAGAATCTCTCGGCGAATAAGCTCAACACACCAAATACTACAAGCTGATAAGTGTTAGCGATATTTAGGTATCAAAAATGGGAGACAAACCTCTCAATTCAACTTCCCAAGGATGACCACTCTCAATGGTTTGCTTTTGGTTTACCGCAGCTTGCAAAGCTGGACTATACCACAAACATCCCAAAGTATTGAGGATCTGTGGTACTCTATAGTCGGCAAAAATGGTGATGGCAGTATCAATATCATGAAACTCTCCGTATGATTCGCCATTGAAAGCAGCCCATATATCTGCAACGCAGATCTGAGCTCGCTTAAGAAAACGGACGCTGTCATGGTTTTCATAGGACGCAACATCATTGAAGCAAGGGAAATCATTTGCAAGTATGTTGACTAATGCAGCTGCAGATTGATTGGCTGCTTCAATACAGTTTCTGAAGGTGCAATTATATTTCTGCAGCAAGGAATTAGCGGTAAGTTAACTTTGCCAAGGAATGTTGCATGTTACCTCATAAAGTACCTGGCCAGCTTCTCGCAAACATTTTACCCTTTCTTCAAAGAGGGGGATTTCTTCATCCGTGGCACTTCTGAAAACATGTCTGAGAACTTCATCAGTACATTCATCTTGGTTCTGCCAGAAATCCGAAGAAGTAATAGGGATATCTAGTACAACAAAAGTCAACAAGTATTCTCAAAAGGGGCTCAGTGACAACATACCCTCGTCAAGAGCTCTTTGCAGAGCCGCAACTAAACTTGCATATCCGGTCCATCTCTGGTCTTGATATTCCACAGCAAAGCGCTCTTCCTCATCTTTCTCGGACCAGAATGAGAAGTTCAAAAGATCCATAGTGAAAATAAAATCTACCATACTATCATTCTGGATCTGTGGATGGAACGGATGTGAAGCCCAATTCTTGGTGGAATATTCGTCCTGATCCATTTGGGAGAAGATCATGTCGGCTGCGGCGATGGTTGCTTGGGAGTCGAGAGACACATCAATGGCGTTGTCATACACATATTCGGCACCCTCCAACACGTGTGTTTGTGGAACGACCGATGTATTTTCCCCAACGTAATGATCCCTAAGAAAATCCAGAAGATCGTTGTCTGGCTCGGAATCAGACATATTGGAAGATCAAGAAGTTCTTTGAGAGGGTTGTCTGTTTGTGTTGTTTCTTTTTGGAATATAAATATAAATATAGAGGGGCCAGGGACCATGGGCCATGGACCTTGGACCACGACACCATGCGGGTCCGTGCGCCATCGATAAGAGGTGGCAGCAGCCAGGTGTGGACCACGGCCCCGGGGGTGGACCTAATGGGACCTAATCGCTTCTCCCTGGGCCGACGCCGGGTGCGCGCTGGGTCTGTACCGTACTGTAGCTTTGGTCGCGTTTGCTTGTCGCATCGCAACTTTCTCCTACTATAACTTCTCAACCCCCCCACCACTTCTCCATGAAGATAATATATCTTCACTGAGACCTCAATCTTGATTTCTTCTTGCATTAAACCCACCTCTACGATCTGCAAAAATGGTTCAACCAACGAGGCGCGATCAGTCCTATCAAAAGTCCCTGGGAACCCCTACAAACGCCCTGGTGAAGGAGGTAAGCCTCAGAATTCCTCCCCCAACGAACGAATTCCCCTGCAGTACGCAATTCCCGGAGAAATTTTATTCCTGTTAGAAAGCTGGAAATAGCGATTGGGATATCCTCACTTTTGCCTCTGGCATACTCTCTTTGCGCATTTTGGAGGCTTGTGGATGCTTAGAGAGGCAGGCGTTGTTGCGGATTGCGCGCGTGCCTTCACAGCAGAGATCAATGGCTAATATACAAATTACAGGCCCGAATCTTGATGGTAGGAGCTGGAGGAATTGGCTGCGAACTTCTCAAGAATCTGGTTCTTACGGGATTTGGAGATATCCATATTGTTGACCTGGACACCATTGATCTCAGTAACCTGAATCGACAATTCCTCTTCCGCCACGAACACATAAAGAAACCAAAGGCTTTGGTTGGTTACCTAGCAAATTATACCGGCTATACGGTGCTAATATATATGGGAAACAGGTTGCGAAAGAGGCGGCGCATGCGTTTAATCCAGATGTGAAAATCGAGGCTCACCATGCCAACATTAAGGATCCCCAGTTCAACGTTGCTTGGTTCAAAGGATTTACTATGGTTTTCAATGCTCTGGATAATTTGGAGGCGAGACGACATGTGAATAAGATGTGCCTGGCAGCGGATGTCCCTCTAATTGAGAGTGGTACTACTGGCTTCAATGGTCAAGTCCAGGTGATCAGAAAGGGTGTTACGGCATGTTATGATTGTACAATGAAAGAAACTCCAAAGAGCTTTCCTGTATGCACAATTCGAAGTACACCAAGTCAGCCAATACACTGCATTGTATGGGGAAAGAGCTATCTTTTGACGTTGGTCTTGCTCCCTTGGCCTGGTTTTCCAAAGCTAACATTTCATAGTGAGATCTTTGGTGCTAGCGAAGAGGAATCAGCACAGATTGATAATTCGGAAGATTCTGAAAATGGTACGTTCTCCCCAAACACGCTATATCTTGCTACTCTGCTAAAAGTTAACAGCCAAGGAAATCGAGAAATTACGTCAGGAAGCCGAGGCCTTGAAGAATATTAGAGAGTCCATGGGCACACCAGCTTTCCCACAACTTTTATTCGACAAGGTCTACCAAGATGATATTAATCGTCTCCGCTCTATGGCTGAGATGTGGATGACTCGACGTCCACCTCAGCCATTAAGCTATGCTAGTATTATCGAGCAAAAGACGGATAGCCAGAGAACCACAGAAGAAATATTAAAGGACGGTCAAAGAATTTGGACACTTGAAGAAAATGTGGTTGTTTTCAAGGACAGGTGAGTTTCTAATCTTACCCTCTAAGCCCAGGGCGGATATTAACCTCGACAAGTTTGGAGCGATTAAGTAAGAGAATAGAATCTATGAAAGCTGCTGCGAATGGTGACTCGGCTCAGCCAGTAATCACATTCGACAAGGACGATGAGGATACTCTAGATTTTGTTGCGGCCAGCGCAAACTTGCGATCAATAGTCTTTGGCATTGAATGTAAGTCTCGATTTGACATCAAACAAATGGCGGGAAATATCATTCCTGCCATTGCAACCACCAATGCTATAGTTGCTGGTTTGTGCGTCTTGCAATCATTTAAAGTTATCCGAGGTGATTACTCTGTTGTTAAAGAGGTGAGTCAAATCGCATTGTCACTACGCTTAAAAATTAAGTTCTAACGTCCCTTTTCAAAGACATATCTTTCACCATTCGCTTTGCAACGACTGCTTGCCTCAGATAAGATCCGAGTTCCAAATCCCGACTGCCCAGTATGCAGTGTTGCCTATACGTCACTTCTCGTTGATACGACTCGGGCCACTCTGAAAAATCTGGTTGAGGACTTCTTACGACTTGAGTTGGGTTACGGTGAAGAGTTTGTTGTCAACAAGGGATCTGATTTGCTTTACGATGTCGAAGAAACCGATAACCTGGAAAAGACATTTGTTGAACTCGGTATGTGTAGAATCTACATTCTGCTAGAAAACTACTAATTGGTGGTATAGGCATCGGAAGTGATACCTTCTTGACAATTGTTGATGAAGATGATGACAATCCTAGGGTCAATCTGGAACTTATTGTACAGGAATCGTAAGTTTATTATGGAAATGTTGCATTGATCTATTCCTCTAATAATTGCACAGACCCGCGGCAGATGGCAAGCTCATTCGCGCAGTAAATTTCCCACCTCCAGCTTCTGCGCCCACCGACGGTTCATCAGAACCAAGAGAACCTTCATCGCCAATCCCTAGGAAAAAGAAGCCTTCGAGTTCTAGTAACGCAAATGGTGTTCACGCCGCGGGTCCTAATGTCACAAACGGCAATGGCATGTTGTCCAAACCAATTCCAATTGGCTCTTCTCCCATGAAGAAGCGAACCATCTCGCAAGTGGAAGAGGCTGAGCATCAGGCCAAGCGATCAAAGCTTCAGACTGCCGTACCCGATGATGACAATGTCATAATCGTGGAAGATGCCGATGGTACCATTCTCATCGATGATGATTGATTTACCAACGTTCATCTAAAGCATCCACACACCTCAAAAACTGCCCAGCGCCTCTGGTGTGTGTTTTCCATGAATATGAATCCCGGAAAAGATTCATTGTAATATTCTTTTCACCTTTCCTCTCCTCTCTTTTTGATAGACATGATCAACATATGCTTGATAAATCATCCTCGTCATTGGAATTGTTCACATGGCGCTCAATCCACCATCCAGGTTGAGAACACAATTGTTTGCATATGCGTTGGTGGCTAAGAACAAGGCGGCGTCGGCTATCTCTGAGGGGTCACCGAAACGTTTTAAAGGTATGGCGTTTAGGGCGGCGGTGCGTGCTGAGGGGTGCATGGCTGTTGTTTTGTGGTTTGCATATTAGATGGGGATTCTGTTTTTCTTTTTCATTGCATACTGAGCAAACAGAGGGGAGATGGAAGATGGATTGAGAAACGAATGCATAATTTTCTAGGTGGTGGGTACGGGGATAGATAGATGAATGAAATCAGAGAGAGAATTGAAATGAAATTAAAATAGATTGGGTGTGTGACTCTGAAAAGTGCTTGATTGTGTCTGTTTTGGAGTAGGAATAGGAGGAAAAGAAGGGGGAAGATGAGAAGACGTACCATCTGTCATATCGGTTTCTATGTACCCAGGGACTATAACATTGACTCGGATTCCTTTCTCACCTGCTTCGGCTGCTAGGGCACGTGTAAAACCTGTATTTGATGTTAATTAGGCTTCTTAGAATAGAAAGTGTGAGGGGGTTTGCTAGTAGGGTAGAATGAGAAATGGAAATTCCACATACCTATTACTCCAGCTTTACTCGCTGCATATGCCGTGCTTCCTCGGCCACCTTTTAGACCTAGGAGGGAGGCGATGTTTATTATGCAACCTGGTTTCTTGTTAGGATTTGGTAATTTTGTTTTCGCATTTCCTATGCCCAATATCCTCCTTCCCTCCATATATTTGAGGGGATTGGAATATGTGAAAGGAATGGCAAGCGATTCTTCACTTCTTGTGAAGGGAAGAGAAGGGCAGAGAAGAAAATGGATTGGATTGGATACATACCCTGCTTATTCTTCAACATCCCTAATCCTACGATACGACATGCTAACATGGTGCCCATGAGATTTGTCGCAATTACCGATTCGAGAGAGGAGACTTGGGTTGTGAAGAGGGGGGAGGAATGGGTTATTCCTGCGGCGTTTATTAGGTGGGTTATATCTTTCTGTGAATGGAGTAGGGTGTTAGTTTGAGTCTTTGGGTATGGATTATGGATTGGGTTGGTTATTGTGAAGCGAAGAGGTGGGTGATTGATACTGAGATGGGATGGGATGGGATTGGATGGGATGGGATGGGATGGGATGGAATAAAGGAAAGGGGGGGGGGAAAGAATGTGAGGATTAATAGTAAAGTGTAAGTGAAAAATATGTGAGTGAGTCAAAATATGAGAAAGATAAGTGAAAATACGAGAAAACAACTAACCCGACCCCTAAACTCCCCCCTCCAAAAACTCTCACTCGAAACATCCCCAACAACAACCTCATGTTTTCCTCCATCACCTTCCACTTCTCCATTACCTCCTTTACCCTTCCCATCTCCCTCTCCTTCTCCTTTTCCCTTCCCCCCAACTAAACTCCCCCTCACCTCCTCCAAAGCATCACCATTCCTCCCAACTAAAATACAGGCTCCCCCCTCTTTCGCGAACCGACTCGCGATCGCCCGTCCGATACCGCGTGATGCGCCTGTGATCAGGATTTTTTTGCCATGGAGAGGAGAGGGGGGTAAATGGGTGGAGTAGTGACGGAAGGGAGGGGGTTTGAGTTTTATGGGGGTGAGTTTTGGGAGTGGACGGGGTGGCATTTTTTTTTAGTTGGGTTGGTTGATAGAGGGGTAGGTAGAGGGGTAGGTAGAGGGTTGTAGAGGGGTGTGAATGGATGTAACAGTAGAGAGGAATTGGCCAATGAAAATTCGTTGTGTTTGCGTCTGTGGTGGGGTGTAGAATAAATGGAATATGCCCAGGCGGATACGAAATACGAGGGGTCTCGTGACTTGGTTCAGGGTACCGTAGGTAGGTTGAGAGTGTGTAGAGGAATTGAAAAGTAATTTCAAGGGGGGAATAAGTTAGTCTACAACCCCCCTTTAGAACAATCACAAATTATTATTTCCTAACTAAAACCCATCTTAATCACCTCTGCGAGCTCCAGCTGTTGACTCAACTCTCACCACGTGATAACTCTCCACCTTCCATCTTGCCTTGGATCTCGCTTGAATAATGTCCAGTCCAGTCATTCCACGAAAAAAACAAGCCTCCCTAACTCCTGAAACCCCCATCGGAAAATTTCCCGACCCAAAAAATGTAATACATCATATTTATAGAGGGCCCCTCTTCTCATCTTCTCATCTTCTCGTCCTGAGTCGTTGTCATCCACCAAATTCATTAATTTCCGCGCTTCTAGAACGACCATAGTACCGAGTATAAACAAGCCTTTTCCATCACCACGATTCCACGGAAAGATTAACAGATTTAATTTGGATTTGATTAAAAAGGATGATATTCCATAGCGTAGGTACGGGTCCGACCGTTCCCTCCAAGCTTGCTTCCCTTCCTTGAAGGGATTCGTGCTTATCCGAGGATTCCGGGAAACTGGAAAGGATGGCTGAAAATCAACAGAAACACAAATACCGGTAAACCCTAAGTTTCTTTCTACCGTAAGTTCCTTGCTAGGTTCCTTGTTAAGTTCCTTGTTAAGTCCCTTACGCCTTGCGCAAATGGCAAAAAGCCGCGTATACATTGTTGTACAGTCTTACAGAGGCGTTTATCTTTATCCGTCCGCTGCTTTCCATATGTCCATACAATACATACTAAATTCGTTTTGAAAAAACCGGTACACCGAAAACACCGAAGACTCCTAAATACGCCCAAGAAAAAATGGTATTCGTAACAAATGAAAAATCCACGATTGGACTCTATTTATCCCCCGTAATAACCACACTAGTAACCAAATTCGGAATTTTGCTTTTCCAAGTCCCCCTCAAATCATCAACCCGTCCGTGTTCTAAATCAAAATCGGAATCGGAATCGGAATCCCTCTCCCTCATATCAATATCGAAATCCAGACTTCCTTCCCTAGGCGAGGAGAACACAGGTGAATACCCCGATTTCCCATCAAAGGCATGTTGTAACCACGTCCCCTCAAAAAGTCTCTGCCACCCATTTCCACCCGAGACACCAAGCGAATAAGCTTTATCCATGCGCTGTAAACTCCTGTAGAAAAGCGAGAAGACGAAGGCGGAGTAGATAAGACCACCTAGTAAATCGATACGCCAATGGTGTCGAAGATACATAGTTGAGAACCACTGCCATAAGACGTAGAACCCCAGTATTCCAGCTCCTTTTCGCGAATATCGTGCGATGAAAAAGAAACAACAGCAACTGAATGCACCATGGAGACTTGGGAAAGCTCCGAAAACTAGGGGCGAGGCTTTGAAGGCGTTTTGGTAGATGGACGTTCCGAGGACTTTGTCAACGCGCACTAATCCTGCGGCGGAACCGGGCATACTGTAGTTTCCCGAAGGAAGAGGATAGCCGTATTGATCCCCGTACCATGGGGCGGCGGTTGGGAAGGTGAGATGCGTTATTATTCCTAGGCAGTTTTGGATTCCGAAGCTCCAGGCGAAGATGGATACTACGCCTGGGGAGGCGAAGAGCCAGAGCCAGAAGGCGGCGAGGAAGGGGGAGATGAAGTGGATTACGCCGTAGGAAAGCCATGCCTGTTTTTAGATAGATGTTAGATACGGAATTGCAATCGGATTTGAATAGTGAGAGGGAATACGTACAAAGACATCTAGAGGCGCGCAAAGAGTGTGGGTTCCTGCGTAGAGGATGTTGAGCGCGAAGGGTGGGAGGGCTGCTAGTATCGATAGTTTGGAGCGTCGCGTGAGAGCGTACATCCAGGTGTATCCGAGGATGGAGAAGATGCTTTGTACGAGCAGTCCTTCGAATGTGAAGGAGAAGATCCATTTATCCGCCTGTTCGAGGAAGTTTACTCGGATTATCGGTCGGATGGAGGAGTCTATTCGATATGCTGGAAGACAAACATTAGATTATTTCTTGAATAGAAACTGGAGAAGCTATGTATCATACCATTCTTGAAAGTTGTAATCCAAATAAGAATAAATGTCATGTTGATGAGTATATGTCTAGACCATCCCATCTTAGCAAGAATCCAGTAACTGATAGTCCCGGATACGTAAGGAAACACACCTAAGTAGACCAAAAAACGAATGTCTATTAATTCCATATTAGCAAAAGTCCCAATGAAGTTCTCAATGACGAAAATGAGCCGGGGGAAAATGAACTGACCGGTTGAGCAACGTCCTGTAGATATGGAGGGGCAAACGCCCAATGGCGCTGGGAATATCCCCCAACATTACGACAAAGGAAGTTGAATCTCAGCAAAAGCAAAACGAACAGCACAAGACAAGAGAGAGGAGGAAGGTTGAAGAGGGAGACGAAGGAGGATCTTCAAAATCCCATAAGAGGAAAAGGGTTAGAGTTAAAGATGAAGATTCGAAAAGAAAACACAAACATGGGAAAGGAAAGCAGAAAGTAAGGGTGCCTATCAGGTTTGCCAGCGACATCCTGGAATCCTACCCCGTTGCCCCATTGTCCGAAGTTACTGGGCTTGCTCGCCTTGGTACGGTCCCCAAACTACCAGGAACAGAACTATGTCGCGTGTGGGGTTGTTCCCCGTCATAGACAACGTACGACAGGTCCCGTTCATCCCATCCAATTGCAGGTGGAATGTGCACTATATAGCGGGGGATTTTCTTGGAAGTACGTTTCTTGGATTGACCACGACTGACCTGGGCCCGGGCACCGCTGGAGACGCTGCAAAGGTACAGTAGTAACAGTACCTACCAAGTACTCGAGTAGCGATACTTATTCGCGGAGCCAAGGGCATACATGTGGTGATTTCTAGAGTCATTGGCGAACGCGGGAAGATCATTGGCAGTACCAGACTTGGGAAAACGACGACTGCCGAGCTTTCTCGTCGTAATGCTTATTGAGCCTCTCGCGTTCGGGAATTTACCTTGCCTAAACCAAAAAAAGATTTCGTACGAGTCCGAGAGAGAATCATTCCACCATCAGGGTATTTTTGCCTGGGCAGTCTCGAGGCAGTGCACTTGTACATGAAACACATAGGCAGTAGAAATGGCCTGAATGTGCGAAATTTGGTGTTGTCTAGATGATACACTCGTGACCGGAAAATCGGTCTGGTCAGAGAGCGAATATCGACTTGGGTAGGTGGTAGACGACCCTTTGTTGAAACGACGCCATGAGCATGCACGAAGAGCGACAAACGGAAAAATGTCCGGAAAAGGTGATAAATTAAGTACCTGACATGATGGTTAGCAACCATGAACATGAAGAATGGGTCCAAGTCGGCTGAGATAAGAACCCGATTTGGGAGATATAAAAGAGACCGACGTCCAGGGAGACTGCCCGACAGATCCGTAGGTACGGAGTCCGTAGAATGCGGCGCTAAATACTTACTTGTGGCTGACATGCGGAATAAGCCATTTATACCCTCTAATTAAGGTTGAAGTCAACGAAACACGAAGAGATGAATGACGAAAAGATATCAGACGTCGATAAGAGGCTGAGAGTGGCACTACAACCCGAATATTTTACGCGCACGGCGTGGGCGTGGGGGTGTTTCACGTACATATATTCTTGGCGGTTGGTGATAACCTCAATCGCTTCCCAATCATAATGTTATGTGAGCCAAACCATGGTTAACGAGATAACTATAAATGCTGGTACCTGACTCTTAAGCCAACATTCAGTCAGACTATATGTAAAGCCAACTTCAGTTGTATCTGGAGGCCAGGAAGTCCTCGAAAACACAAGCTAGGATGGCCATTATCAATTTCAATTATTAAGAGCTGCCTTTCTAGATCAGATTCAACAAACATTAACAGCAAAAGAAAGACTGCAACCAGTTTTCATGATAGATTTTGGTTACTACCTATCCTTCGTCGTACTATCAAACTCGAGACTTTCAACTTACGTTAACGACGAGTTGCTTTGGTTTACTCAACCATACTTAAGCGGATCAACCAAACGAATCAAGCTTGAAACTTCGGTGCGCAAGGATCAGAGTAAAAGGACGTTCATTCAGGAACAAGAAGTACAAACAATTCATCTGTTGAAAGAAAAATGACCAGGAGCCCGAAACTTCAAAAGGTATATCAATTAGAAGAAATGGTTAATAAGTGAAAGTCAGTCAAGAAAGTCAAAAAAAGGAAAAGAAGAAGAACAAAGAAAGCAACTAAAGCTGACACAACTCATAAAATTGACTAGATATAGAACATAGTGTTGTCAAGTCTTTCATACCAAGGGTTTATCTGACTTGATTTCGATCCCAGTAGCCTATGGCCTTCCAAATTCTTCTGCCGGGCTCTCGATTGAAAACATAATTATACGCCGCAAAGGTATATTCGAATTTCCCTTCAAGGACAGGCTAAATCTCTCTGTAGTTGCGATCTATCCAGTCGATAGGCACCTCCACAAATGCCCAGTGTTTTTCCTTAGGGACATATTCCGTGTGTGTTTTGCAAGCTTCAAGCAACTTCTTTACCAAGCTCTTCAGCTGAACCTTAGCGGTATCCGGTTGATTGACAGCGATTATGACTACCCTGTTGGTCTTTTCAGAAATCCTGTTGAAGAATTGTACCTGATGGAAAAGATTCCAGCTTCCAGTTTTTACCTCTCTCTTGAGCGAAGTGGCTACAGCAGACAGTTTCAAACCCTGGGAAGTTGGAAGTGAAGCAGTACTTTATTCCATAGATCTTAAACCCGAGATCCAAATGGTTAGATTAACTTCTGTAGTTGTATTATGGTATTCAAGTTGATACTAGGCCATTGCCGTCGTTGTCAAATTTCTTGATACCAGCTGCGACTTGGTACTGGACGCGAAGAAGATAAACACCCGCCCCAGGAGAAGATATGGCCCAGGCCTATCACTCCGAACTTTATCGTTTGATTGATGTCAGGCAATTATTGTATTGGAACGAAAATTAGTGAAGTGGTTGTTGTAGAACTGAAGGAGAGTCTCCCGTGGGGAGGGTGTACATCTATCATATGGGCGGTATTTATCTGATATTCACGTGATCATTCAAGCTAAATCCACCCGTGTACCTCACGCGCTCTTCTTTGACAGTCGCGTCTCCCAGTTGAACCATTACAGCATCCAAGATGGACGGCCTCAGCAAGTATGTGACGCTGATATCAAGCGATGGATTTGAGTTCGTTGTTCTGCGCGAGGCTGCTTGTATAAGTGGCGCCATCAAGAGAATGTTGGACCCAAAGAGTATGTCTATACCCCCCTCCAACCTCCCTTAGCCACCCTCGTAGCTCTTCCTCTCCTCCCATCCTCAAAAGAAGCCTGTATCTTCTGCTGACACTTATCCATAGGTGGCTTCTCAGAAGCAACGACGGGCAGATGCAGGTTTGCAGAGATCAAGTACGTTCTACGTTCGCCGAATTCCACATCAATTTCATCTGCGGGAACATGGGTCCTCCGGGTCCTCCCCCACACTTGAAAAAGGTCACCGTACAGAAAAGATAAAAGACAAAACTTTTCGCAATCCATGATTACATCCAAGCTTTTGCAGACAGAACCACTTGCTCCCCGAGCAGGTTGCGACGCTGGACGATGCCTTTTTACACTTGATATGAGACTTGAATTTGGTCTTTGTCATCTTTGCTATACACATCTCAAAGAAGCTACTAACGTTCGCTCGACAGTGGAATCGTCCTCGAAAAAGTTGCCGAGTATTTCTACTACAATTACAAGCATCGGGATCGAGAAGATGTTCCTGATATGGAGATTCCGCCGGAACTATGTCTTGAATTACTGATGGCGGCGGATTTCCTGGATAGTGAGTTGATCCATCGTCCACGACGATGCTCCTACTAACCTACTGTCTAGCATGAGAAACGAATATACGACAGGCGTTGACGGTCCCTGCGGCGACAGGATTAGTATACATGCAATAGCATCGGGGCGATTTTACAACCTCGAATAAAATACCACTTATGCCTCTTTCTTTCCTAGCAAAGATATGTGATGCAGTTGAATCGAAATTGAACACACCCATTTGAGCATATGCGTTCAACTCCTCACTCTCCCGTGGGTTGAACGTCTATAGATGATGGAAGAACAAAACTTTTCCAATTGCCGGGCCTATTTCTATTCTCTAAAGAAGGTGGCCTTGCTTTCGGGACACATCAATATTGCCCCTCAATATCCATTTGAATTGCTTGGGCAGATGGGCCATACGTCTTTCCTAAAAGTAGCTTTATTCATTTTTGCTATATCAATATGATTTATTATTATCCTCAAGTTCCGTCGTTTACACACCGTGCCCACATGCTGTGAGTAGCCCTGATTTCAGTGGCGCATAACCTCAATTCTTATCTAGTGAAAGAAAACGTGAATTTTCGACAGACAAAGGTTGAAGTGAGTATTGCCGTAGGACATACACTTTGATCCAGCCATTCAAAGATGATACAAGCCTTCAACAGAATAATACAATTGGAAAAATACACATGCAGCCGCACTACCACACATTTGGATTTTCGATCATCCTCACTGGCCTTGATAGAACCTTTTTTTCTCTTGCGGCTGCTTGAGTCTCACGTTTTGAAATGGGTTGCGGCGTTCCCACTTTTGCTCACTACTTGCAGTGTATCTAAGATAATGCGATTTGTGACTGACTCGAAACATCGACCGCTAATTCTGGGCGGGCTTTTGAGTTTCTTGTCACACCTTCCACGAGCCCCCCCTTTTCAAACTCGTCTAATTGCAATTGCTCGTAGGGAGAGTTGGATCTTCAACAATTGATTGGTTACCGAATACCTGTGCAGTATGAAATAAACTGGGTTCCTCGCCCAACCACCAAAAGTGCTAGAACCACAAACCCACGAATTACCAGATGAACACCAAAAAACAACAGTTACACAAGATCCGAGAATGCTGCAAGAAATATACAATACGATTTCATTACACATCCTCTACAATAATGTAAGTCCTCAGCATATTACTGGTATCGGCATTTTTGCCCGAAGTGCCCCCACTTATCATAGACATCAGCCACTAAACCAGACTAGGAATCCTAATCCAAGACAATCTCAACATCCCACTGACGATATCTCAGTGAGGCCTGACGTCGGGGAACTCATCATGGCCGTGATAACAAACTGATATCTCTCTTCTATTCATCTAACAATTGTAATTATATAACCCACCAAAGTACCTTACTTTTCAGAAGCAAACTATTACAAACTCATAAACGAAGTTTGCCACCTCACCAGCTGAACCGATATCATCGAATTCCGATCTTTGAAAATGGGTCAACATTATAAGGAAATTGCGGCGATTGCGAAGAAGAGGAGGAAAGATGCTATTCCAAAGGAGTATCTACTTCCGGAGGAGGCGTTGAAGGATTTACCGAGGAATCTGACGGGTGTACCGAGGACGTCGAAACACTTTACTGAGAACGAACTAGAGATCATCGAGTCGGAAGCGGAGGAGATTTTGCTCAAGATTAAGAATGGAATATGGACGGCGGTGGAAGTTACAAAGGCGTTTTGTAAAGCGAGTGTTGTTGCTCATCAACTTGTATGTATCACCCCTTCTCGTTTAAACTTTTAATGGAAGTGGAAATGGGAGCTAACGAGATGTATACAGACAAACTGTCTAACCGAGATTCTCTTCCCGGAAGCCCTCAAGCGTGCACAATTCCTAGATGACCACCTCCAAAAGACAGGCTCAGTAATAGGTCCCCTTCATGGTCTCCCTATCTCTTTGAAAGACTGTATGGTCACGCCTCCCCACCCTTCATCGTTGGGAATGGCATGCTACGCCAACGAAGCTACGTCTCCTGAGGAAGAAACTGTCCTCGTGAGTATCCTAGCAAAACTCGGTGCGGTCTTCTATGTCAAGACCGCGGTACCGGTTGCTATGATGATGATGGAGACTATCAGCAATGTATGGGGCGAAACGAATGGTGCGTACCACAGTGGTACAAGTTCTGGCGGTAGTAGTGGTGGTGAAGGTGTGCTTTTGGCCATGAGGGGGAGTCCGTTGGGGGTGGGGACCGATATTGGGGGAAGTATCAGAATTCCGAGTTCGTTTAATTATTTGTATGGTCTGAAACCTACGTACGTCCCCTTTCCGCATACCCATTTCCAAACTTCCATATTCTTTTACTAACTAACTATTGATTAGATTCGGTCGATTCCCAGTCTACGGCACAAAATCAGGAATCTCAGGACAAGACTTCATATACTCCAACAACGGCCCCATGTCCCGCTCCCTCTCCTCCCTAAAACTCTACTGCAAAGCAGTTCTCTCACCCTCAATCTCACCCTGGAACCTCGATCCAAAATGTCTCGCCCTTCCATGGAAAGAAGAAATCACTCTCCCAAGAAAACTCCGCTTCGGAATCACCCCCGACAACGACACAGAGATCCACGTCCACCCACCCATCGCGCGAGGTCTCGCCCTCACAAAAGCCGCCCTCCTAGCCGCAGGCCACGAAGTAATACCATGGTCTTGCAACGACCACCCTTCAATGGCAGCCGAGATGAATAACTCATTCTACAATCTCGGCGGCGCCGCAATCCTCGAACTAACAAGAAAACACTCCGAGCCAGTGTTTGGCTCCATGAAAGCCTACGAGAAAGCCTACGAAGTAGGCGAACACGGAACACTTGGTCCCACCAAGTTACGTGAGATGATTAACAAAAGAAATGCGTTCCAGAAAAAGTATTTAGATCGTTGGAATGAGACGCAAGGTGAGGGGGAGGACGGGATTATGGATGGGATTATTTGTCCGGCTAGTCCGTGGACGGCGCCTAGGTTGGGGGTTACGCAGACGGATGTTTTTTGTGTTAATTTTACGGGGGTGTTTAATCTTTTAGGTTTGTCTCTTTTCCCCTTTTCTTGTCTCGCTTGCGCTTATGGAAAATCATAACTAACGAAAATAGATTACCCCGTCTGTACATTCCCCGTCACATTCGCAGACAAAGAAGTCGATAAAGCACGCACGAACTGGACACCTTTGAATGAGAAGGATCGCGATCTACAAGCTGATTACGATCCTGAGTTTTATCATGGCACGCCCGTTATTTTGCAGTGTGTGGGGAGGAGGTTGGAGGATGAGAAGGTGTTGGAGATGACGGGGGTTGTTGCTGAGGCTGTGAAGGCTTATATTGGGTAGTCTAGAGGTGATTATTTCTATATTGATGAAGTATACTTATAGATTATTTTGTCATGGTGCTTGGTCATTTTCTCATTGTTGAGGTGGTGGGGTCTGTCTGGGAAGAGTTAAGGAAAGAGGTGAAGATGAATAAGCGAATAAATATTTAACTTTCTAGATCTTGCTATTACAATAGAAGAAATCCAGAGGCCTTCAATTACGTTAATCCAAGTCTATTGTCAAAAAATAATATGATAGATTCCACCAATTCTTCTCAAGCAATTTACTTGTTATCTGTTCCCTTTTACTCGAGTACTGGATTTAATCTAGATTTTGCCTTGGCAAGGAAGAATTATGTCAATATATCATGATTTCCTTCTCGGTTCACGACTGGCACTATGATACTACGGTACTGCATATAAACAATACAGAATTCACAACCCAGAAACATCACAGGAAGAAACGAAGATAACATCAAGAAAACACTACATTTACATCCTCTCACCACCTATCCATCTATCCCCTTAATGCGATACCCCTCTAAATGCAAACGTGTGTCCTGGTCTTTGCAGCAAGTACGTCCCTGAACGCCATTATTTCTAAGCTCACCTCATCGAACCACCCCCCTCTCTGTGCAGCAATATCAAGAGATGAGAGACGCATATTCTACGTAAGTATGTACATCACCCCTCCCTCCCCACACGTCTCCCATCAAGTCCTCATAAGCACTCTGTCGGTATAGATATCTAGAGATATCAACAAAGTACTATTGTAACAACTGCAGAGGGGTAATATTATGAGTGCTCGAGTCCATACATGCTAGCGAAGAGAATGTCCACTATATGAAGTAAAGAGGAACATATCGCAGCAAACTCTTCACCTCCGTCTCCGTTTCCTTCTCCGCCTCCCCTTCCAGCTTACGCACCTGCTGCACCTCGTCCTTGCTATAAAAAGGATGATATCTAATCTGCAATCTCGGATGCTTCTCGTTCCTCACCTCCAAAAGCCCCTTGCGCTTAACGGGTTCCACATTACCCATTAGCGACATTATCGCAAGTCCCACCCTCTCGCTAACCATCTTATCAACCAGGTCCTTCCTCCCATCAGCTTCGAAAACTCGGCCAAGCTGACCACCCAATCGACCCCGAGTTTCGAAATCAACGCCTAGAAGCTTATAGTTTTTCTCTTCCAGTCTTCGCATGTCGATTACTCGGGGAGTTGGTGGCTCGGTGAGGCTTGCCTTGTTGAAGCGGAAGTATGGGAGTCCGAGACGCTTGGTTGCCTCTGAAAGTGATTGCTTGAGGACCCGACGGCGTTCGAGGGTTTTCAAGCGTGGCATGTTGATGACCCCATCGTCATCGCGGAAACCGGGGGGTATTATCCTGAGGCTCTTGAAAACAGATTCGGGTTCGAAATTTCCAGGCTCCGAAGACTGTCCGATAGATGTCTCGCTAGCATGGAAATTGTTTCTAGGAAGTGTTGTCCTTTCATTTGATCTCGACACCGCTGGTTTCGGTCTGAAACTTATGGTCTTGCAAGACTGTCCAATATATGTCCTCATAGCATGGCGGTTGTAGTAGTTGATGATTTCAATATTTGACTCGATGAGTTGGCCAGCTGCTCGGATCCATATCGCGCGTACTTCGATTCTTGCTTCGATGCCGTTGATTTGAATATTACGATGCATTTGTATGAGCATTTGTAATTTTCTGGTTCTGGTTGTGCGCTCGTTGTCACCACCTTTCATCAACAAAAGTTTCTCTAGAAGATGAGAATACTCCTCAACGCTTCCAGGCTCAAAAGTTTCACATCCAAGCTCGTTGATATTGGAGGTTGACATAATTCCCGACTCTTTCACAGAAGCAGAGTCGTGGCCAAGATTTTCCAAATCCAAATCCGAAGGGTTCTCTGCCTGCTTCATAGGAGACACTTGTTCGTTGGATAAGCTCGTTTGTATTACTAAACTGCGAGTTGCAGAACGAAGCGATTCTTCAGAAGCCTGACTTTTAATGTATTCCATCATGCTCCGCAAACTATCCCAAGACAAGTATGGATGCAAGCTAGGCCAAAGATCGCCCCCAGGGTCAATCCCGCAAAGCGAGAGGAGTTTGTATATATCAGACCGAAGAGATCGGTCAAATGAAAGAACAGATTTCGTCCTCCCATCATCCCAATACGTCAGCATTCCATCCAGAATCTTGACACCGGTTTTGTAATCGCTGGTAGCCACACAGACTTTGATGAGCATATGCATGGTCTCAGACGATACGGGTTGACCCTCACGGATTGCGGCTCGAACTGTACGCGCAGCGCTACCGGGACCAAGCAAGATAAGTGATCCTCTGATCAGAGATTCGAAGATTGGCGCAGTTCTGTGGTACTTTTCGATTAGGTAGCCGTTTCGATGGGCAAGCTTAACCTCAGGTGAGAACGCCCACCTCTGGGCCCACTCGTACGTAGCCAGTTGCCAGACAAATTTCCTCTTGACGCGCATATCTTTACCCTCCCGATGGACTCCTCTCATGCGCTTAACTATTTCCCGAAAACCACGACTATCTCGCGTTGCGATATAATAATCAAGTATGAGTTTGACGCAATTATCATTGAGTATCATCTTATTGTTATAAAGTAGAGAATCTACTACAATCTGGCAAAATTTGTATTCTTGCAATCGGGTGAGTTCCTTGATCAGAATGTTGTACATTTCAACATTCGGCGGAGCGTCTGTAATCAACAAATTGTAGCAAACTTTGCCAACGATGGTTGAAATGGAATACTGCTCTCCTAGGTTTACCCTGGCGAACATTTGCCTCATGGAACTGTTTAGGGCATCGCGCTCACTGAACACTTCCTCATCTGTGTTCCACAAGTATATTGGCGGCTGTACAAACTGGTTTTTCAGTTTAACCAACATTTGGACTATTTCCCCCGTTTCCCCAGGCCATGGATCTCTACTCGGCACCCACTTGTCTTCCCCGTTGTCTTGGATCAAATGTGCAAGTTTGTACTCATGTATCAATTGATCGACAAGTCTTCGAATCGTTATTGCCATTTTTTGTAGGTGGATACCACCGCGAGGACTGCGTCTTACCGCCACCAGCGGCTCGGTCCATTCTTGTAACTCTTCTCGACCAGACGCGCTGTTCTCGCTCATCAAAATGGCTCTTTCCACGCTCATTGGCTGAAGCTCGAAAGAATCTACTGCCCATTGGGTAGATTTAGAAATCGTTGGCTCTGTTTGAGTCTTTGGCATAGTGGCCAATGCCATATTATTTTCATTCCAAGCGTTGTCAAGGTGGCTCCAGGTGGCCGGGCTTCCTTCGTTTGTATCATTGGACTTGAGAGGTTCGAAGTCTGATGTTCCATTTGAAGAGTTGATGAAGCCATTGGCTCTCACATCCAAGTTCATGACACTTCCACTTCGCGCGAGATCCGTTTCAAGCTCCGTGGCTCTTTCATCCTTGTTTACTGACTCCGCAGTCCTTTCGGATGTCGAGTCCCTTTTGAGTCCTTCTATAACTTGATCCCAATTCGTGACATCCTTATCCACTTGGTCTTTCATCGAAGGTTCCGGTATATTCCCCACGGGCTTCCCAGCTTTGACATCTGCAATCGCCTGATCCCAATCCTTTAATCTCTTCTCCTTCACTCGAGCATCTGCAAGTGCCGCCGTGGCTAGAATTGACGAGTAACATGCTGTAAGAAATTCGCCGGCAGCAAGATCACGCCTTCGTATTCCTGCGGTGGTGGTTCGTCGACCGGCGGCTATGGTAGAGTGTAGACATGAGCTACATTGACAGGATGACCTGATGCGCGATATTCGAGACCAAAGGTTTTGCATATTATATGCATTCTGGATATGGAAATGCGAGTAGTTTTGATCGTCGCACTACTCAGTTGCTTAGCATCTTGAATTGGCACTGGCGGATGAAGGAGGTGAAGGAGCCATTTCGAAGATTCAATTCAATGTTGGGAGAATAATGGAGGTGGGAGGTGGAGGAGACGGGAGAGCGGGACAATTTGAAGTTCAAGAATATCCCATGCTGCTTTTAGGTGTATGCAATTGAGAGACCCAGAGGCCCCGAGGCCCCTCCATCAGCTCAAGGTCCAAATTCCAATTGTCCCGCATTGGTAGTAGCCGCCATTGCTTGGATACCTACACTCTCACCAACAACACCAACATCACCAGATTTGAGACCTGAAACCGCCTCTATGTTGACTCTTACTCTTACTGCTGAGCTGGACGGGTTTGTTATCTACTAATCCTGTTTTACTGTATGTATGCTAACTTCCAAATAGCGTCACAGACCTGAGACCTGATGACAGCGAGGAAAATCCATTCTGGTACACCTTTAAAGTGCAATGCACTTCTTGCAGAGAAATACATCCAAACTTTGTCTCCGTCAGCAGATTTGTCAGTTGTTCAAGAAGCCTTATATCAAGCCAAACTGACCACATTCCAGGAAACGAATGAGATGAGCGGCAGCAGAGGAGAGGCGAATTTTGTATGGAAATGCAAATCATGCAAGGTCTTTCAGTCTTTCAACTTTAAATATATAGGACTGAATACTGACTAAAGGAACATTCAGAGAGAATCTTCTGCAACTATCAAAATCCCACCAATTCCATACGAGCAAGCTTCACCACCAACACGTCAAAAGATCATTGAGTTTGATTGTCGTGGGCTCGAATTTACCGAATTCAAGCCAGAGGTAAGTCTCTTTCAAGCTTACTCATAAGTCGAGATATCTGACAACTCTTCAGGGAGAATGGCTAGCAACTGGTCTCGAGTCAAATAGCAAATTTACAGCTATTGAACTTGATGATGGAGAGTGGTTTGAATATGATGAGAAAGCAGGCGGTGAAGTCAGTATCAAAGAACTGAAATGGGAAATCCGGAGGAATTGAGGATTGTTATGAGAAATGGGGAAATGAGGTAGATATGAATCGCACGTCTTATGAAGTTCACGACAATAAGAAGAATATAAAGAATTTTCTGAGGGTGAATTCTACAACATCAAAAACCAGCTTAAGTTTCCCCTTCCTTCAAGGGAAACCCATCTACAAGAAAACCCTTCAGTGACCACAAAAAACCAATAAGTGAATTCCATGGTTAACAGCATTTATTTATATCAGTTCTCAGCCTTGCCAAGCCTACCCACCACCTCAAAAGCAGCACGAACCATCCGACCCCATCAACCTCACAGCCTCAATAATTCTCAAGCTCCAGACGCGCCGACCAAATCCACGCGCCTCCACCTCACGCCATCTACAACCCTCAAAATGAGTGCCGTAAGCTCCCTTTCCCCCTTCCCATATCTTGACTAACTAAAAGATCAGTTCATGCCCATCAACCCGCGGCCTATGCTGCAAAACCTGTACGTCTACATCCCCTGCGATTCTGCCACAGACAAGAACGATAGGCTTGAGCAACAGAGATATGAATAAAGAGGAGGCGGAAGATTAATAGCAGAGGACAAAAGCTAATTCGAGAATAGCGTCAACGAGGAAGTCATAATCCGTCTGAAATGGGGCCAGACCGAGTACAAGGGTCGTCTTGTTAGCATTGATTCATACATGAACATCCAGCTTTCCGGAGCAGAAGAGTGGATCGATCAGCAGATGACTAGTGTTTTGGGACAAGTTTTGATTAGGTACTATCCCTCTTGATACATATTGGAGAGCTTGGGCTGGGTTTTGGTTTTGGTTTCTGGGTGGAATATTTGTTGACTGTTGGATAGATGCAATAATGTCCTTTGGATCCAGGGCGCGAACCAGAATAATGGGAATGGGGATACGAAGATGGAGGGATGAGTCATTTGAGGGGGGATAGAATGGAATTATGAGACAATCAAGTTGGGTCTTTGGGAGATGGGGAAGATGAGAGGTGTAAAACTGAACAAACGCCAAATAAACACCAAATACGAAAGAAAAAGATCACGGGCATGTCAATGGGCGAGGCGTTCAAGAGATGTGTTCAAGAAAAGCATCATACATGGCGAATTGAAATTTTTGATACCTCAGTTTCATACTCTCGTCTTCATCTAGGTTGACGAGCTTCTTGCATGTCAAAGTCACAGAAGATGTCAAGGTCTTAATATGGCTACAGAGATCAGTTCGTGGTTATTTGAGCAAATGAATCTCTATACCGTCCTGTCCAACCTGTCCAAAGATACGAGTAAGCATTAACCATGTGATAAAAGCTGTTGTTTCTTTCCTTTCATATAAGAATCGCCATTAACAAGTTTCCCGACAGTCTTTTGCAGCACATTTTCATACTTGTTGTTTCCAGGTGAAACGAACATTCAGTTTAGAGACATTCCTCTGCAAGGGCTTTCACAGCAATTCAAGAGGCATTTTAGGCTCTGCGCAACTACCCAGTAAGTACTTGAATTACTCACCCCACCTAGCAATTCCGCGATATAATTCAAGAAGAAAAAATGCAATAAATGAGAATAGCCTCAAAACAGGAAGTCGAGTGTACCGGTGTGCATGTGGTTAAAAGGATTTCATGTTCCCAGTACTAGCATAGTTAGTACATCGGTCATCCGTGAACTTCAAATATTAGGCCAGGGGGTGCTTCGGTCGATTTGCCGCCTCCTTTTCAAATATCGAAGTCATTGAATACTTTGAGTCTGGGTGCACAATATATGTTGTGGTTTTCAAATTGAGTTTCGTAGAGTAGCAAATATTTCTTAGATGTGATATTCGAAGAATCTTTCTTTTGCGAGCTAGGTACTTTTTATTGATGCAAACTGTGAAGTGAGCCTAGAGACCTGGATATCTATCCTTCTTATTCTAAGTTGAATCCTTTCCCGCATAAGAGCAGTAGTCAAGAAACACGCGTCACAAATGCTAATTGGAGCTCGCAACTGTAAATTATAGCCCCCGCCGCAAAACGAGAGGTCGGGTTTCCGCAGCTCATTAGACACCAAAAGAATACTTATAATTGAGCTCAGAACACTTTCAAGCTTGGAGCCATGAAAAAGAAGTGGGATATGAGACTTTACGTGGCTATTTAATACAGTATTTACCACTACGAAACTGACTGTACATCTAAGTATGCGAAATTGAAGTAGAGAAGCATTTGTGAGTGTCCTATGAGTGGTTGATACGTTGGTTAGAAATCTTATCTTCCGCCTCTTCCACTTTGGATATCTTGCGTAATATCAGTACTCCCAAAACTCACCTCAATTTTTCACATCGACTGAAATTCTCTAATAGTGGTCATGTGGCACATGCACGATCTGGTCCAGACCAGTATTGGGTACTCTGTTAGAGTGTTTGGGAAGCAAGTTTTAATCTGGTGGAAGTTAGGAAGTGAATTAAGTGTGAGGGTATTTTGCATGAGTTGCAAAAGTATATGGGAACTTCTTTCGTTTTCTAGAAAACTTGATATATAGTATTGAGAGATGTTACAACGTCCATGATCCAAAAAGGTTATTTCGTACTTGTAGGTTCTCTTTAGATTTGTGGAGGAGGAACATCTCTCTTATTTTTGGTACAATACACAAGAAAGTTTGCTATTAGTTGTGATTAATTGCTTGAGGAGCTATAAAAATACAGTAAAAGGGCGTAAATACATGAAAGGACACAAAAGAAATGTGGTTAGGACTCGCTCGCTTACATATTTCCTTGAAGTATTGTCCCATCTCCAATATTCTGGTGATTACTTATTTTCCAGATCTTTCGATATAGTTTTTTTCTTACTCTTTCCCATCCAATATTGAAAGAATCAAAATGAACAGATTAGTAAATTCCGAATTCTCCCCAACATGAAGTATAATGCTCCTCGAACCCACGGAGTATATAATCACAAAGTTCGTTTAAATATACTGAGAGTCAGGACAGTACAGTAGAGCAACCGCAGAAATTCCGAAAGTATTATCCGTAGGAGATACGGGTAACGCACTCAATATTGGTCAACCAAGGTTAAGTGTGAAAGAGGCACGGAAATTCCACCAACAATCAAGCACCATACTCAATTTGGTGTTTGTCAGAGAAACAACTAGAATTACACGCTGTTCACCTCTGCATTATGTTCCTGTAAGCAACATGAAAATACTCCCAGTTTGTCGTCAAAAGACATAGGAAGCGCCACAGCAGGAATTCTGACAATCATCAATACCGTCAAAGCAAAGCAACAGGGCAACTACGGTGGTAATCTATGAAAAAGGTATAGAAATTCTACAAACTGACTGATCTCTACTTGCAGCATACAATCAATACATATATCTTCCATAACAAAAACTAGCCCGTAAATTTGATTGAGTAAGTAGAAATAAAATCTTCCACCAAATCTCGCTTAACGGTGGTGCCTTCAAAGATGCAAAGAGCCCCAACAACGACATTACTCAGCCAGAAAATCATTCAGTTACGAGCAAAAGACTCAATGTTTCATACCTCAAGATGCCAGGCTTGTTCTTCTTTTTAAGCAATATCCGTAAAAATGACACTATTCCCTTCCCAACTCAGGTTGTACGAGGGACATTAGCTTGGTAGTATTTACAAATAGCTTGCCTTTTGGGGTACTGGAATAGTAAGTTCATAGCCACTTTCACTGTCTCAACAATGTTTGATACATCATTGCTTAGTAGCTAGCAAAAAAGAAGTCTTTTGGTACCAGAATTGTGAGTTACAGCAGCTGAGTTTCTGGTGTGTCTCGGTGTTGTACTGTACACTCTACCTATTTGAATAAACGATGGAAAAGAGAAATTTGCACGTAAACAAGACCAAATTACCATTCTTATATCTTTTTATCCTTTCTTTCTTCCGCACCTTACCTAACGCTTTCATCAACAACAAATCACAGCGCCCCGTTCGTTACCTCCATACATTTACTGCAGCCACACAAAATTCGGTCCGACCTCAGCCGATGTTTTGCCATCCCACATTACTTCCATGCATCCACTATTAGTCACAACAACCCCACCTTCATCATCCCCTCCCCGCCACACCGACTCCCACATGTAAATACTCAATTAACTCTCCGATTTTCATCTAAAAACCCCCAATAGGACAGGTGGCCGAGTGGTTAAGGCGCTGTGTTTAGGCATCCAGAGATGGAACTTGAACGTTTAAATCCGCAGTGGGAAACCGCGTGGGTTCGAATCCCACCCTGTTCACTGAATATTTTCTTTTTTTGCTGCTTGTGGCAGGCTTTTTAGGGGAGTTGTTGCCGTTTTGAAGTACTGAGAAATGTGCAGGTGAGAGAAGGGCGGGCTTGAATTTTTTTGATATGGTGTAGAGATAGATAGAATTGGAATGAAGAAAGGATTTGTGGAGTCTTGAGAAGGCATTTTTGTTTGTTTCTTTTGGCTGGGAAGAAAGTAAAGTACGTTACTTTTGGTTCTCAAACTAGGTAGGTGCCTACTGAGTAGTAGCTAGAAGCACGGTTTGAGTAGAATTCTAGTTTATAGGTATTACAGTTACCAGAAAGAGATTTCTTATCTTTCATCAATGATATTGTGAAATCACAAGTTCAAAATGGGATAAAAAATCTGATTAGTGAATAATTTAGGTATCGTTGAAAGTCAAGAAAACGTGACATTCCACCTCCAACGACAAGGCTGACAACCTTGGAACTGTTACCTTTTAGCTTTCAGCCTCATCCCCTCTAATTGGCCAGCAACAAGGCGGGGGAATTTTCTGGGTGTTGCGCCTGCAGTGAACCTGCTGATTATTTACACTCCAACAACCCAAACCACAACATCCACTAAACTCTCCACCAACACCAGGAATTCTTTGAGCCGCAAATATGTGGTAAGTCACAATCACGATCATCTTCAACTCCAATTCAGAGAAAAGGGTTCTAACAATAAGCACAGTAAACACATCCTCAACGCCCAAGTCTCAATTCGCTCCCCCTGCTGTAAGCTACACATACCAATACACATCACAAAACTTTACTAACCCCTCATCTCTCAGGTAGGAAATGGTTCGACTGCGCAGAATGCCACCACGAGACCGAATCTCACACCCTAAAGCAACAAACCGAAATGACATTCGCCTGTAAAAAATGCAGGAAGGTATTCCGAAAAGACGCTCAGGAGTTTGAAGACGCAGATGAATACTGTCCACACTGCGACAACCACTTTGTTCTCGAAGCTGTGACACCAAAGCCGATGTTGAAGGTTGAGGGTGAGGATGCAAGAGTTGATAGTAGGATGTTGAAGGACGATAGGATGAGGGAAGAGGAGTTGAGAACGATTTTTGATGTTAAGGAGGCGCCTAATAAGTTGGGTTAAGGGAGGTGAGGTTATGGGGAGGACAGAGGAGGGGTATTCAGGGAGACGACTGAGGATCTTGGTGAGGGTGGTGGGGTAGAGTATGGGACTTGGAGGGGAGGGCAGGAGATTAGAAGCGGCTGGGCAGGGGATTCTGATTTTAGCGGCATGGGAATGCGAATGGGATTTCTTTTACAGGCGCTGGCATGGGGAATTGTCGGGGAGAAGGAGAATAATGAATGATAATGGAGAAAGAAAATGAGATACTTTCGGTCAGGCTTCATTGCTCATTGCTGTTTTCACATGTTCTATGGAAGATGATACTTAAAGATCATCCAAACTTCCCAAATTAACCATGCGCCCAGAACCCAAAATCTACTCATCTGGACCCCTTGACAGAATTGCCGCGCTTCCAGTACCGGGTGTTCGTCCAGTCTTCTTCTTTGCTGCCTCCTCGACCTTTTCTTGTTCGATGCTCTTCACGTATGCCTCGATATCCTCTACGGGTAACATCTCGAGAGTTTTCCCTGGTGCCATAATAGCGATTTCGATATTCTTTGCTCCGGTTTGTACGACTTCGAGTAACGACTTGATGGTCAGCTTGAGGGTTGTCTCGCGGTCCATGTCGTCTTTGTGGTTTCGCTCTAAGAATTCTCGGACTGTCTTGCTGGATCGTCCAATAGCATTTGCCTTCCTGTAATATTGTTAGAGTTGCCCATCATGGAATTCTGTATTTCTGAATGCTGCTTACCATGCGGAGTAAATTCCAGATGGCTCAGTCTGATACAATCGTGGGGTCTTGTCGAGAGGATCAAAACCAACAATCAAAGTACTGATTCCGAACGGTCGAACACCACCACTCTGAGTATATCTTTGTTGAATACCAGCCACATATTTCGTAATGTACTCTATCGTGACGGGATCCTCTACGGTCAGTCGGTGGGACTGTGCTTCTAATCTGGCCTTGTCGACGAGGATTCTGGCATCTGCGTTGAGTCCAGCAAATGCTAGACAGACGTGGGTATCGACCAATCCGATTTTCGAGGGAGTAATGCGGGTATCTTGTAATTTCATCGCTGAGCGCTTCTCACATCCTAGCACTACAATGTCCTTTCCCTTGACGCCGACGGCGCAGGTTCCTGTTATTGTCTTAGCTTATAACTCACAAACCTAAGTAGTCTGATCATACCTCGTTTGACGGCTTCAAGAGCATATTCGACTTGGAAGACGTGTCCGTCGGGACTTTCGACATGTTAGCTTGCCATGATAACTATTTGGCTGATAACAAACCTGAACACTGCGATGTATTAGCTTGGGTTGTTGGAGCTATTGGAAGTGGAGCTTAGCTTACCAGAAAGAGCTCTGTCGTATCCTGAAGCCATGATTATTACTTGTTTATTTCAAGATCTTGAATTGAGGAGTTGATGGGGATTTTGACTGGGTGTTTGATTTGGTTCCGAAGCTCTTCGTTCTGTCTGGGGAAGCTTGGGGTGGTTTCCCAGAGGCAGGGCAGGCTGCATCTTGCGTACGAAGTCCCACGAGCTTCACCATACCCCTGCTCATACGACGCCTGAGATATGAGGCAGACGAGGCTGAAGAATAACCTTGTCCTTGTCGATTGCAGTGATTGCACAATTGAGTCGTGGAGTCCCCACCTTGGATTTATACATCCTAAGTTTTTGAAACTTTGCCTTTCCTTTGAAAGTTTTGGTTTTGTTTTCCTTTTTCATAATTCGCATAATGGCGAGTCGATCGAGGGTTTCTCTTGCTTTGCGTAAGGCTCGCATTTCACCAGCTTCCACATCCAAATTATTCCGTCCTCTGATCCAAGCTCGGTGCCAAAGTACAGCTACGACAGAAGAGACCGAGGGAGTTGCAAAAGGCACAACTGGGACTTCGAAAAAGATCAAGTTCACCTCCGAAACATATCCTAGTATTAAACGCGACTCGAAGTTTGCACAAATTACAGAGGAACATGTCAATCATTTCAAGCAATTGCTCGGTGCAGGGTCAGCGGTCATTGATGGAGTTACAAAGGACGCAACCGACGATTTAGAACCTTTCAATGGCGATTGGATGCGCAAATATCGGGGACATACGAAGCTTGTGTTAAAGCCTGGATCAACGGAGGAAGTTAGCAAAGTTTTAAAGTACTGCAATGATAATATGCTAGCAGTTGTCCCTCAGGGAGGAAACTCTGGATTGGTCGGTGGTTCGGTGCCAGTGTTTGATGAAATCGTTATAAACATGAGTCGGATGAACCAAATACGCTCTTTTGACGAAATTTCCGGAACCCTTGTGGTGGATGCTGGTGTTATTCTCGAAGTTGCGGATGGGTACTTGGGAGAGAGAGGACATATATTCCCATTGGATCTTGGCGCAAAGGGATCTTGTCATATTGGAGGAAATGTTGCAACAAATGCTGGAGGTCTTCGTCTGCTACGCTATGGCAGTCTTCACGGAAGTGTTCTTGGAATTGAAGCTGTCTTACCAGATGGAACAATTGTTGACGATCTCTCGAAATTACGAAAGAATAATACGGGATATGATTTGAAGCAACTGTTTATTGGAGCAGAAGGGACAATTGGTATCATAACTGGTATCTCAGTTCTTTGTCCGCAAAGATCAAGTGCAATTAACGTTGCATTCTTCGGTCTCCAGTCCTACGAAAAAGTCCAATTGGCATTCAAAGAAGCCAAAGGTCAACTTTCCGAGATCCTCTCCGCATTCGAACTTATGGACAGCCATAGTCAAGACCTCGTCCATAACGTCACCAAGAACAAACGTCCATTGGAAAGCGAATACCCATTCTATTGTCTAATCGAAACCAGCGGTTCAAATTCAGAACATGACAACGAAAAACTCGAGAAATTCCTCGAGTACGTAATGGAAAATGACATCGTCTCCGACGGCGTCGTAGCTCAAGACTCCACACAAGTCAAAGCCCTCTGGGGCTGGCGAGAAGGTATCCCGGAGTGTCTAGGCCACTGGGGAGGAGTCTATAAATACGACCTCTCCATCCCCATTGCAGAACTCTACGATCTCGTAAACGAGACTCGCGATAAAATCACTGCCGCCGGTCTCCTGGGGGACACCCCAGACCACCCCGTTGTTGGTGTGGTGGGTTACGGACACATGGGTGATTCAAATCTTCATCTTAACATCGCTACTAGACGCTACGATAAAAGCGTCGAAAAGGTCCTGGAACCATTTGTTTATGAGTGGATTGCTAAACGAAGTGGCAGTATTAGTGCGGAACATGGTTTGGGACTTGCGAAGAAAAACTATATTGGCTATAGTCGCTCGGAGACTATGATTGGGTTGATGAAGCAGCTTAAGAATTTGTATGATCCGGTATGTTCACCTTCCCTTCCTTTTTCTTTGTCTTTTTGTGAATGAAATTCCTTTTGTGGATCAAAAATGTGTTGTATTTGTGAGTAACCTGCTGACTTTGATGCAGAATGGTATTATGAATCCTTATAAGTACATATGAGTGACCCGCTACATAGAAATAAAAATTATGTTGTTCCAATGGTTTATATATCTGATGAGGTTACTTTTGATTGATTGTGCCTTTTTAGGTCAGAAAGCTGGCTGCCTAGTCAAAGTTTTGGGATTGTTACTGGTTACATGAAGTTGTGTATTCTGTTGATGACTTGTTCGCTAGCTCGCGAGTTTGTAAAATGTTGTTTGATATACCGAGTAGGATCGATTTGTCCAGAGCCTCGGAGGTTGACCAAGCATTCATGGCGATTGGAAGTCTTCGAGAGGTAGAGCTGTTTTTGCCTAGCGGGGTGGACGGGAGTGTCTCTCGACAATCTACAGACTAGCTGTTGCAACTTGTGATTCCAACTCCCTCCCTCTTGGCGTCTTGCAAAATCAATGAGAAATGGGATTGACTCGGTACTGAGGTACGACAAGCTGTTGAGCTGCTGTGAGTCATACATATTCTTATATACGCGATATCCTGGAAATTCACCATAAGTTCAGTAACTGGAGGTTCTCTTGTATGCTATGTTGGCTATACCTAGCAAGAAATTATCTTTGCACGAAAAATACTGTTTTCTCGGTAATTGTTCTGTTTGCGAGCTTGATTTTGTAATGATGACTTATTAGCCACGGAGTTCACCTCTTTTTGGAAACCCCCCACCCTTTCTGTTAAGTCAGTAAGCTTCACGTGTGCTTTATCTACGTCCCTTCCCCCTTAAAATGACTACTTTGAATCACTGAATAAACATCAAAACTACCACCATGGCCGATCCCCTAGAAAATTTCTACGGCCTCGCACCCTTCAACTATCCTCCCGCCCAAAAACCATTACAAACATACTACCGAACCGTCTCTCCCAGATCCCCAAATCCCAACATCACACCCGTGCCCCTCCTAATAATCCACGGCGGACCAGGTCTCTCCCACGACTACCTCATCTCCCACTCCCAACTAACAGCCCACCACCAAATCCCCATGATCTTCTACGACCAAATCGGCTCAGGACGCTCAACCCACCTCCCCGAAACATTAACAATCCCCAACTTCTGGATCGATGATATCTTCCTTGAGCAACTCACTCAACTCCTCACCTACTTGAATATTAGAGAATATGATATTCTAGGCCATTCATGGGGTGGCATGTTGGGTTCTAAATTTGCTTCTAAGAGACCAGTGGGATTGAGGAGACTGGTGTTGGCGAATGCGCCGAGTAGTAAGAGGGCGAGTTTGGAGAATCGGTGGAGGTTTAGGAGCGAGATGGAGGAGGGGAAACAGGAGGTTTTATATAGGTGTGAGAGGGAATGGACGACTGGGAACCAGGAGTATATTGATGTTATGAGGGTTTTTGTGAAGAGACATGTTTGTTGTGTTGCGCCTGGCGAGGAGTGGGCAGTTAGTGAGGGGTGGGCATTTACTGATGAGACGGTTAAGAGGGCTATGTGAGTTCGTTTTTCTTCTTCTTTGCTTGAGGGATATTTGTTTCTGATGAAGTGCTAATTTGGGATAGGGGTAATAACTCGTTCTGGGGAAGTAGTGGGTATATGAAAGATTGGGATACGGGGGAAGATGCGAAGAACATCCATGTTCCGACACTTATTATTAATGGCATCAAGGAATTTGCTTCTGGTGATGCGGTCAAGCCGTTCTTGGACAATATACCGGATGTAAGGTTAGTGACTTTGGAGGGGACAACTCATAATCCGCATTTTGAAGCTAAGGAACGGTATATGAAGGTTGTGGCGGATTTCTTGACTTTCATATAGTTCTCCAAGCAATTCACCTCCTACCTGGTTTCATATTCATAAGATTATTTGTAAGACTATATTCTTCAGAATATATAGAATAATAAAATTTAAAGAAAATGTATCCGCAGTCTTTTCTCGTGTATTTCTAATTCAAGTTTGTTATTCTCTATTACTCCAAAGATGAAACACAATTTCGTTGAACATTATATTTTAAAAAGAATCAAATAATTATAGAGTACAGTACATATATATACATTACGTATTACACAATAAGTTTATTACCTAACATCAATCACATAAGTAATTTCCAAAAGATCAGTCCACTTTCAAAGCCCTTCACGTGCTTATCAGTCCTCCAAGGATCCTCCTTCCGCTTTCGTCCAAACTTGCAGATTTGTTGCATACCGCAGTCATCGCCCTTTTTTGCTGCCCGCTTTTCGAGGCTTTCTTGCCTTGCTTTTGTGGATATTTTGGTTGTGTGCGGAAGATTATTGTATTGGTTCGGCAGGATAGGGCAGAGTGAGGGGAGGGGGGTTGTGGAACTTGGTGGGATCTCGTGATTTTGGAGGGGTTGGGTAAGAATATCGTATTATATGCCGGGCAATTCCTTTCTTTATGTATTGAGCCAGAGGGAATACTGATGTCCAAAGTTGAGTTGAGAGTTGGGGATATTTCTGACTAGTGCGGAGTCAAACGCATTTCCTCCCCCCTCCCGAATGTCTAACACAACATCAGATTTTCTTGGTGCAGTGTATACCGGAACCCTTTCCGTAGGTACTTTGGGAATTAGTTGCGTCTTGTGAAGTACTATGGGAAAATCCGAGAACGATACCCACCAACTTCCAGGTTCTTCTGTAGCTTGAACCCGGATGTAGGTGGGGAAGCAAAGTTTGATCCACATACATCCACATATATAGGATATGTGATACAACACCCAACTACATCCGGATATCCAACACCACGAAACCCGTATAACCCATCCGGACCACCCTCACCCCTCAGGAGGAAAAGAAAATTACTATAAGATACCCAATCCTTCCGGCAAAAAGCACAACCAACTCCAATCACCTCACAAAACTTCAAGACTCAACCAAGGACCAAGAATCACCCCACCTTCAATATGGCACCCATAAAATTCGGAATCCTCATGATTCCATACCAAACTATGGATGTAGCAGGACCACTAGATATCCTCTCTAATGCCTCCAAACAATTCCTTACCACCCCCGGCATCAAATCCCTCCTCCAAGCCGAGTATGACATGGAGCCCGAGGGAAAAGAGCAAGAATCCTTCGTCAACATCGGCGATCGAGGAATCGACATTGAATTCATCCACATAGGTGTCAACATGGAGCCCGTGGCCCTCACAGCCGGACTCTCCGCAAACCCAACAACAACCGTTTACAAATGTGCTCCTCTTGACTACCTACTTGTCGGTGGTCCAGATACTGCTGTCTACCAACTACATCCTGGATTCGCAAGGTTTATACAGGACCATGTTGCTGCTGGAAAGGGATTGTTCTGTACTTGTACGGGGGCTTTGGCTATTGCTTCTACGGGTGTTTTGGATGGGAAGAAGGCTACGACTAACCATGTTGTTTTGCCGATTGCGAAGAAGTTGTTTCCGAAGATTCAGTGGATTGAGGAGCAGTGGGTTATTGATGGGAATGTTTGGAGTGCGGGGGGTGCGTGTGCGGGCATGGATATGTTTGCTGAGTGGGTGAGGAAGCATTATGATGCTGATGTTGCCGCGGTTGCTAATAGGATGTTGGATTTCAAACCGAGGGGATTGGATAAGAAGTTGATTGAGTAAATTCTTTTATGGGTTGTAATTGACGGGGGTGTCACTGAATTTAACACTTTTCAGCTGGAACTCAGGTGTTAATCTATGAGTGACGGAGATGTGATTTTGATTCAGTCCATCAGTTTTGTTAATATGCCCAATAGTATTTGGATAACAGACGAGAAAGTGGGGGCTCAAATTGTATCAGGGCAGAAAATGAGCACTGAGCAGAGTCGCTTGCTACAACAGGTCAAAGTTTTCATGGAGAAGAACCCTGATTCTTGGCCCAGGAGGTATAAAAGCATGTAACGCTGGAGCGAAAAGGAAAGTAAGTATCTTACTGCAGGAAGATCTCATGCTTTTGATCTAACTTCTACTCTTTTCACCGTTAGTAGAAATTTGATGGTTAAATTGTCAGTTAGGTGGTACAGAAAACACCACTAACCCAATGTGCGGCATCAAGGCGGTATTTCAATCTGATAATATAGTTGATCAAATGACACTTGGCTAGGACTTGCAAAGATACGGCAATGATTGGATAAAACTATGTATATAAATCATTTTCCGACTTCAACTTTGACTGATGTTAAGTAAATACAAACTTGAAGCAAGTTCAATCGTAGCTAACATTCTCGATGTCGGTTGGATTGTGTAGAATCCAGGCCTGTATCACGTGAATATCACGTGAATATTACAATACTCCCTACGTAGGCAAGGAGCGGATTATTCCCAATCTATATATTCTCAGATGAGTAATCATATCGCTTTTCGGTCTCTCATCAAATTGTTTGCCGGCATGCCCCCGCCAGTATTAAATCATAGCTAAGCGAGACAACGAGCGGTACCCCTATTCTAGCGAGCCCGCCACCACCTCCCCTAAATTCCACCAAGCTCTATGGATCTGCCGAAAACCCCCGACTAATTTTTAAAATGACAATTCTGGCAGTCACGAAGACTTTGGCTTAGCGCACGTGTTTTGCGTAATCTGTCGCGCCGGGGTCGCCTAATGAGATATTGGGTGTGGGATGTTATAGTTGTATTTATTTGGCTCGTTAAGACCAGATCTCTCTAGTCGATGCTGTGAGGACTAGCCTTAATTATATACTTCTGCACTCTGTGGATTAAGCAGGCATCCTCGGCTAAGTAGTCACACACTCACATGGAGGATCCAAGAGCAAAGGTAAATCTATGCCGAGATTTAGCAATGAAATTCTAGACACATGATTTGAGTCCACTGTTATATCCAAACACCTCAATTTGTCAAGATACTCCTGTTAGTATAGAGATACCAGAGATATCAAAGCGTACGGTTGTAAGCAATTCAGGTGTGGTTCAAAAGGTAGTATAATCGCTAAGGAGCTAAAGGAGTGTGAGCACTCGAGTATTAAGTACTCGAGCGTAGTGGGTCTAGAACAAAATGTGACAAAACGAGTGCAATATATCGCAACAACTCCAAAAGCGAACGACTCTCCTCCAACTCTCCCTATGATTCTATTCTCTTCGCTATGCTCATCCCTATCTTTACCTACCAACTTCTTGGCCTCTTCCTCTACGAACCCCATCCAGATGATGATGACGAATAAGAAGACGAAGCCATAGAATTTCTCCTGCTTTGTGAGGGCGTGGAATCATACTCCGGTCCAATTTCTATAAATTGGTGGTTGGGATATTTTGCCGCCGGGTAAATGATGTCTTGACGATGATAACATTTGTTACACAAATTGAAATCACAACAGGTTTTGCATTCATATACGATTTCTCGAATTGACTAGATAGAGATTGTGTTAGAGATAACCAGATTACTAATTGACATGTTTTAGATGGGGACGGAGATATAACTCACCCAATGACAACAATCGCAAACTTCTGTTCTGGCAGCTGCCGCTCTGCCGCTCTTGTGAAAGTTGTCTGGGCGCGGCTCTTCAATTTGCTTTGGGTATGCTGGCTCGCCTTCCCTACGAATACCGTTCTTGAGCAGGGTAATTATATCTGTGTCAGCATTACTGTATCTTGCGATTTCGAGAATTGAGAAGGTTTGATTGCCAATTCTCCCTTAAGCAAATATGTCCAAATTATGCTTAAGGAGAAGCTGAACAACCTTCAATCGGTCTGTTTTACACCAATTCAGCTCATTATATCGCTCGCTACCCCTCACAGCCCAGCATAGTGGTGTCCATCCGTCTATATCTATATCGTTGACCGCTCCAGGCTCGAGATTTTCAAGAAGATACTCGACGACTTCCTCATTTCCATATCGAGCTGCACAATGTAGAGTGGTGCGACAGAGTTTGTCACAAACGGTAATGTCACCGCCGGCAATGACACACATCTCAAAGATATCCAAGGAATTATTAGTAAAGTTGTATCGGCCAGCGTCCCATATCGGTTATAATGTCGAGGGGAGCGCCACGTTCAAAAAGCAGGCGAATTATATCTGGCGAAGCCTTCATCGCAGCTGAACCCATTACACTCCCCAATAATTGGCACGATTCCATGTTGAGCAGAGGCACTGAAGGGGTGTGCCATGCCGATATCCATAAGACATGTTCACATTGGCGCCATGGTCAACCAGAAATTTGACTAAATCAAGTCTTCCATCTCTGCATACCTGTTGAGGATGCTCCCCCACTTCGGAGTACCTTCATTAATATCAAACCCTTTTTGTTTTACAAACAAAGACACCAGTTCGCTGTAATTGCTGTGTGTGGCCCATGCGAATGCCATTTCGCCGTCCCCATCTACTTCGTTCAAGTTGGCGCCTGCATTGATAAGAACTTCGACATTCTCGAGCAAACCAGACTTCGCTCTTACTACCCGTAGCAGTGCAGTCATGCCACTTGTTGTTTTAGCCTCGATATCAATCCTTCCTCGATACTCGAGTAAAGTGCGAAGAGAATCGACTGAAGAGCGAGCTAACACATGGATTGGGTATAAGCCATCATAATCATCACGGTGCTTCAAATTGGCACCAGTATCTGCTAGAAGCCGAATCATATCTTTGAAGTCGTTCCTCACAGCCCAGGAAAGTGCAGTCCATACTCGGTGAGTCTCTGACGTTCCTTCGACCTCTGTATCCACAATTGTCTGGGGATGCTTTAAGGAGGGATTGAGATTCAGCAGAGGAATTTACATCATGTTGTTGATTATCCACAACTCACAACCCTCAACCCCTCCAAAAGAAAAAAAAAAAAAAAAAAAAAAAAAAAAAAAGAAACAACCAAAACCAAAACCTGCAAAAAAACCTCCGGCCAGGTTCAAATACCAGACGAACTGAGTTTTTGATTTTTTTCTCCAGTGCCGGTCCCCTACCCTCGATATTACTTCCACGAAACAGTTTGAGTATTTATTAGACACCCTCCTGACTGGGCCAGGCGCCAGAATCCCAGTTTTGATGTTTGTTGCTGTCTTATTCTAAAATATCTAGAGATTTCGCTTAATTTGTGGGGGAATCGGGGATTCTGCGGGTAATTGTTGTATGTGGGGGCGACTGAGGGCTGGGGGTATGGACTGGCTTGGCTGTGGGCTGGAGTTTGGCGGATGTACTCGAGTACGTGTACAAGAGTAGGTAGGGTGAGGCGTGGGCCCGCGATGCTGCAGTTGAGACTCGAATGCGCGTTCACGATGCATTTGTAATTGTTTGCTGTTTGTTACGATTATAAGAAGTAAAATGCTTTCGAAAAAAAAATCGTAATAGTATCGTTAAAAATCTATAAGCGTCAAATATTAAGGGTGGTTACCTTCGACAACCCCTACTTATAAAGTAACGCCTTTAAAAGACTTTATAAGCTCTAATAAGGTACTACTAGAACCGACGGATTCCTAGCTAATTTCTTGTCCCTTTATACTACTTTATAATCCTCGGGATATAAAGCTTGTACCCTTTTATAAGATGCCCTAGATTCTCAAATTACTAACCGCCTATTAACTAACCCTACTTATAACGACAGACTTACTCTTTTAGACCTGGCTAGCCTTATATAAGAAGCTAACTACGTCTGTCGTCGTATCTTTAGTAAGAACTTCCTTAGTAAGAAGTCTACTAGCGGCTTTACTAAACCTATTGTTGTTCTCCTACCTACCCTAGCCGCTCTTATAATTAACCCTAGTACTAATCCTATAGATTTAGACGCTTTAAACATTAGTAGTAAATGTGACGCCCCCGAGTCCAGAACCTTCGCGGCTTCTGTGGCGTGACCTTCCACAAAACCTTCGATGAGGCGATCAAGTTCCACTCTAAGGAAGACGATCTAGACAATTAATAAGGCGGAGATAAAAGAGTAAGAGAATCAGCAATATCTGGAAGTCCGTGCCGGAGGAGTCAACTAAGACTGGTGGAATCTACAATTATCGGTAGTGAATCATTACCCCCAAAGAAGGAAAACACGTTTGAAAAGTTCTCTACTACACAAACATATATCAGAAGTTCTAGTGTCATCGGGTGGGAGGCTAGAAACTTGGGGCAATAATAGTAGGACCTTCCATCTCCAGTTCATTATATTGAGACACTAATGGAAAGCAGGGAAGTCTCCGAATCCTTGCGTCTACAGGTTTTACCAAATTGTAGCGTGCAGTTTGGTCTTACATTACAGCGTACCACATTCCACAAGCTTACCGAGATCGGTTACCGGATGCCCCAGAGCTGCATGGCTTGGTCAGGCGTACTTTTATTGGATCTCGCACAGCTGCAAAGAAAGCCCCGCGGAGTCTATGTGGTAGCAAAGTCACCTTTTTCCGAATCGATAAAAGTTTCGTTTCTAAACCCTCTTTATTGCCATGACGTACCCTGTAGTTGGACACGGAAGTTACCATTCTTCAGACAACGACTCGTCAGTGCCGATGATGGGAAATCGAGGAAAACGAAGAACAAGAAAAGGCCCCACGAACAAACAAAGAATCCTGACTCTTTTGCTGTCAGCAATATTGGAAATCATCGAAGACAGCGGTTTCAGTGGCGTCGATATTCAAGACCTCAATCAACTTGCGGATGAAACAGAAGATGATGCCAGCCAACATACAAGATATATTACATGCCCTAGCGGACTCACGCGAAGAAGATCTTCCAGCAGTTGAAGAATATCTATGTTCTTGGCTCTTGGCCACTCCGCGTGAGAAGCTCCTTCTTGCGGTCAGAGAACTTTCTGAGCGGACGGGGTGACACATTGCAATAATGAAAGAAAAGGAGGAGATGGTAAAGCGGATATGTAAAGCTTATGACAGCATTGGCAAGATTCTTGCGGTTAAAAGTGGAAAGGGAGGAAATAGTATTCAATGTGCTATCGAGAGCAAACGCAGTATTGCAGCTTACTTAGTTGAGCTTGCGTCAGAGAAGACACCGAGTGCCAAAAATAAAGAGGGTAAAACCCCACTACATCTTGCTGTTAACCAGCGTCGAATAAAGTCTACAAACAGCAAAGAACAGTTGGAGCAGCCATCATCAAGAGATGAGACCCGATTTTTGAACTTACAAAGCATTGAAAGAGGCGGAGATGATGCCAAGAAGATCAACACAGATCGCGCGGAGGAAATTCGGGAGGAAACGAAGTCATTGATATTCGGCAAGATTCTATCGAGGACAACGAAAGACATTCTCAAGGCGATTGGAGGCTATTGACAATCAACAAGGGGGAGATTAACACCAAGGTGAAGGGAAGATCGAATTTTTGGCTTGAACGATAGCTAAGAAACAGCGACCAGGGTATCAGAGAGATACCAAATAATATCGGTCCTTTAATTGGAAGACAGGTAGCCCAGAAGCTTGTCAGAGAATATAGAACAGTGGAGATAGATGTCCAGAGGTTGAAGAGAACACCGAATACGCCCACGGTTCCACCCAAGAACGCCCCTGCCTTGTCGGAACAACCAGAGAAACACAAGTGGATAGAAACCATGACCGAATTTAGGGAACTTCTTATCAACGCTGAAACGAAATGGGTTCATGTTATTGGACCAAGCGGCCTTAGTAATTTCAAAAGTCTTAAGGAGGCTATCACTTCGGTCTCATCGATGATAGAGCTGACAAAGAATCTAGCGATATTAGTAAAATCTAAGCGGCAGATGTCAATGTAAATTTGTTCGACAAAGTCGGCGATACTGATGCAGCCTCTTTCTTTCTCCCAGGTAAAGAAGTCGAGGGCGAAGGTCTTGATGATGTAATAGTAAGTAAGATTAAATACCTGACCAGATCCTCCGTCTCCACCGCTCTTACAGCAGGTCTTGTGGGTCTTGTGCTCTTTTGCACAGTCGAGACATCGGCTGGCGAGCGATGATATGAAAGAAAAGAAGAAAAGGGACTACGATTTATTGAAGACTTACGATAAGATGAGAGAGGCTTTCCGAGAGATCAATACGACAGATGCTAGCATTCAGAAGTATATCAAGGTTTGGGTGCTTTTTGGAAACAAGGCTGGGGTATGGAGGAATATGTAGTAGGACAGGGGCATGGCAAGGGCTAACAGTCAGACTCCTCTTTCTATTGTAGCTTCGGTTGCGGATACGCTTTATACCAAGTTTTAGATGTTCAGATTTGCTATATATTTATGATCTATTAAACTTCTCCCGCTAAAAAGATCATTACGAACTTCAATAAATGTAACTACACCATTAGCAAATAATGTATAGTAGATCGAGGTGAGAAAATCATCATCCAAGGCAAACGTAACTCAGTTCATTTCGCCGAACTTTGCTAATGTTGACCGAAATATCGTCTTCTGTTATTCACAGAATAAATCTATGTTTATATAATCATTTACTGAATGTAGTCATCATATCGTTAATACGGTGCTTGGCTCACTTGAAAAGGGGGTTCTCGCTTAAATATGAGCTTGATAGGCACCCAGATAAGCCTCTAAAAACCCGAGTTTTCCAGCAACCCAAAAAAGTAGGATTACTCTGAGAAATAGAATCCGACATGAACTATAAAGAATTTTGAGGGTGAAACATAGCAAGAGGTGAGAATTGCGTTCAACAGTCAACCAAATCCGTACGAAGAAAATCCTAGGGACCTTTGGCAACACTTTGAACTGCAACTTACGAGGCGAGCCAATAATAAACAAGCCTGGGCTCCAGAGCAATAGCCTTAAATCATTCACACCAACACGCGAGATCCAACTATACATCAGTCTCATGACGGTAGAGAAGCGTCGGAACTTATATTGATTCTTGAATGTAACCAATCACTTAATGGATTTTGAAACTCTCCTCCAAAAAGGCCCCTTCGTGTAACCTAAACATAGCCTCTCCATGCATATATCCATCCACATAAGCTTCTCCAACCAGCACCCAGTGGCCTCCCACGTCCCGTAAAATAACAGGAAATTTACACCCAAGCAAAACGACAATTACATCACCCTCCACCGCGTCCCAGGGACCTAACCCGATCAAGCTCCCCCCAGAGATAAACAGCCGCCGTCGATTCATAGTAACACTAGCATTTATGGCCACAGAATGGCCTTCCTTGTCAACAACCAAATCACTTTCCTCTTCCTCGCCCCCATCTTCAAGTAGAGAACTGATCGAATCTGCAAGCGAGGTAGACGACTGCACCTCACTATCGAAATGTAGAGACTCGGATAACTCAAAAATACGTCGTAGTCTCTCCTCATATACCGTACCATTCTCATCAAACATCCAATTTCCACAAGATATTACGCGACAAAATAGAGCTTTTGCAGATCTCGAGTCCGGATCAGGGACTTCAGATAAGAACAAACCCCACCAATCTTTCAAAACTTGTAAAGCGGTATGAATGTTTTTCGGTGCTCCCTTCTGACGAAACGGCATACCCACAGATTTTATAACATCGATTCTTATACCGTTAGCACACAAAATATCTGCTTCCTCTCCGAGGAACTCAAAACTCCCCATTGTGTTTTCCGCAGCGGAAAACTGTGGAGTTCGATGATGCAGACCAACCATCAAAGATCCAAAGGTCGAAGGCGGTCTCGACCAATCTGGGGCCCAGCTAGGTAGTCCTTCATAACTGATATCCCGCTGCTTGACACAGATAACATCCAACTTACCGCTCTCCTTCATAATGTGTCGTGCCGTGTGAGTATATACCTCTCTAACATCTTTCTCGTAATCTATGTGCCCAAACGTGGTGTGAGAACTCGATATGCCAATCAAAGCATAGACTTTATCCCTCGGATCGGTAGATTTCTTACTCTTATGTGAGAGTAAGAGCTCTAATAACGGTGGCGCCTCTGTATTTGGGGAGTAACGTGATAGTTGAAGGCCCCGAGGACCGCCGTGAGTTAGTGTACGCACGCAACTCGGTCTTGTATATAACAGATCCGACAAATAGTCGACTTCCAACTGGAGAAGTGAACACACGCGATCCAGCTCTTCCCAAGGAATGGAATCATCACCACAATAAACAGTAGCTTTTCTCGCTAGAGCAATTTCTTGGATAACCCATATACGCCACCAATACTGACGTCTAAAAAGATGAACCAAGCTGTTCAACGCGTCAACTCTCCTAGGATCTCTTATCAATTCTCTTATCTGCTCTTTCTCCTTTTCATTGGGAGGAAGTTTGGAAGACAAAAGAGAATTGAGATCCTTCACAATCGCAATGCCAAGCTCACTCGTCTTCCCCCCCATCCCTACCCAAACAACCACCATCTCAGCCCCATAATAAATTCCCCTCATCATCGAAATCTGCGCCCCCCGCTCCACAACATCATTCTGATTGACACAAACCGCATCGGCCCAAATCACCAACGGCTTTCCCTCTTTCGGCCTTAATCTCTGCAGTGCACGCCAGAGGTTCTGCGTCACGGGAAGAGCGGTCGTTCCACCTTTGTGGTCCTTAAATAACAGTTGAGCAAGCCCGGAGCGGTCGCCCCAGGTGTAGGAAAGTGCCTGATAAGATATTGGCGATGAGAGGGGTGTTGTGGTGAGTGAGCAATATATGGAGTCGTTAGGCGAGGGGGAGGGGTAGACATGGAGGAGCCGGATGGAGTGCGGGGTTGGAAGTGGGGTGTATTTGTAGGTTTGTTGGTTATGCCTGAATGAGTTTGCGCGAGGGGCTTTTTTCATGGTGTAGAAGTAGTAGGGTTCGAAAATGATACTTCAAATTGGGAGCCGAGATCTGGATTGGATTGTGAATTTTGGGGTGGAGTTACTACTGCCGCCCAACGCGGGGTCGATATACCTTTATGGAGGTTTTGATGGGTTTAGAAGAGACGAATTTACAGATCTGCTCCGGCTTCGCCCATCTTTTAGCGTCTCGGGGAACAAGGTACATGACTATCAATTAGTTGTATTTGTTTTTTGCTTACCTGGGTTGTTGGAAGTTCATAGAAGTCTGTTACGCTCACGTGATTACAGGTTCTTCGCAATTGGATCAGTTCTCTGTCCAGCTATGTAAATAAATGCATTGATTGATTTGATTTATCTGAGTACAAGAACATGTCGAAATTTGATCTAGGACTCGGAGTTGAACTTTGAGATTTTCGAAGAATGATTTCGCAAATACCTTGATTCGAAAAACTTTGAACTCATCCCAAATAGGTTCATAGATTGCTAGTATTTGAAGATCAAACAGTTTAATTAGAGATTCAGGTGGCACCATACGTAGTTTGACTCAATTGGCGAATAAGAATTCCCACCTAGACTCAGTTTGGGTGCTGAAAAAATAGGTGATTATCAAGCAATATAATTCAGGCTACGCAGTTGAACTTTGGATATTTTGTTTTCTGCTATGCTAGGGGGATGTCCCTTTTTTGTACATTATTTTACATCACATGCATTCATAAATCCTCTATACGATTCCTAATGGCTTCAAAACCTTCTGCCGAGCGACCTCATTTGCAAAAGCTCCCCCTCTATGTAAACCAATCGCACCTAATATTGCATACAATGATGTCGCCATAACCAGCGCATCGCCAGACAGTTTAAGTTCTTTGGGCTGTCATTATCCGTCATTAGTCTACTTTACCAAGTGAAAGAGGAAAGTCACAAAGGGACCTTACATTTCTTGGCTGCCATCTAACTATTTCCCGCATTCCAATTCTATCGGCTAATGCGGAAAGCTTGTATTTGTTCAAGTATGTGTCGGCTGGGGCTTCCACCAGATTTTGGAGTCCTACTAACTCGGGGTGTTGCGCTTTGTGTGACGTGAGTTGGACTGCTTTCGTGAGGGTAGGTGAGTGGATTAGTGCCAGATTTGCTTGTAGGGTGAGCAAACGTCGACCTATAACCAATAGTCAGTATGCACCGCCATTAATCCTTCACACAGCGAGCCCATACCAAAAAATGCCAGTCGATCATTAAACCCTCTTCGTCCCTGATCAAAGCTCTTGTGTGTAATTGCTAGCCATTTGAGTTCTTCTGTCAGAACATCCTCGCCTCCAGGCCCCAAAAAGTTCGCATAGAAGTTGTCTAATTTTTCCGGATCGCTATTACTTTCCCATGGTGGCCCAGCTTTTGCTTTGTAAGGGTATGGCGCCTTCATTTCCTCCGGTGTATACGACCATCGTGGCCGCTCTTCTCGGTCCTTTTCCAATTCGACTACTGATCTGGGGGAGGTTGTTGAGAGGCTTCGGGGCGCATGAGTGCGGGGGATCGAGTTCGCGCATTCACAGCTTGATCGAGTTCGTTTTATGGCCCTTTGCAGTGATCGGCATGTTGTCCTTGAAGCCATTGTATCCCAATTACCCACTATTCCTCGCTTCCTTGCTCCAATATGTCGAATTTGGGTTGGCGTACAGTTGTACTTGGTGGTGTTGAAGACCTCGAACTTCTAGAATTATTTTGGCCCGCGGGGCGCTAGTCTACTTCTGGGTAGCTCCACCATCGCGTCTCCCCAGGCAGACCCGACCTCATCGCGCTCTGGCCCTGTAGCAACCACAACCTGGTATACAACTCGACAACTCGACAACTCGACAATTCGCATGAACATGAGCTTCGGGTATTGGTTGATTATTCAATATGGCTGCCCATGAAAATTCTATTCCCATAGCATCATCCATTGTGTCTACAACCGCTTCGCAAACATTGCTTCAACGCCTCATTGCAGTACTTCCCAAGGATGTCAGCTTCAAGTTTCACCATCTTTCCTCTCCTCCAACCAAAACGGATTCAATTTTCTCTGCACCGCCAGGAGCTCGTCCAGACCGAACGTACTGCGAAAGCCACTTCCTCACTGCTTCGATAAATGTCCCAATTGCAAAGAATGGGACCGAGTCCGCGGACGTTTTGGTATACGCCATCGAGATATTGATTTATTCCACCGCATACAATACCACATTTTTCGTCTCCAAAGCCGACTCGACGGGCTTTTTGCATCTTCTAAATTTGCCAAAGGGAACATCCTCCCCATTAAAAGATATTAGTGCCACATTCTTACAACATCTCGTTGCCCAACATCAAAGACAGAATATCCGGAGCGTCATATCGCTCTTTGCGCGAGCTCAAGACCAATATCTGTTTCCTGGGAGCGTGGAATACACTGGCAAGCATGTTCTGGATGACGGGGGGCTGATTCGTTGGTGGTGTCGTGTACTAGATCCGTTGATCACAGATTCCAATGCCTCCGAGTCAGGCAAGAGTTATGAAAGCATAAAGGGATATCTGATTGTCCCAGGTCTGGATTCATATGAAACATCCTCGTACTTTCCTAGAAAACCGATTGCCGGGTCTTCCCCCTGGACTATGGGACATCCTTTGCACAAAATATCGCGGCATCCCAATAATATTCCACCGCGGGCACTCATCCCACATTTCCCCGATGACCCGAAGGCGCGGTATCTTGATGAACTAGACGAAGAAATCACAAAAGAGCAAACCGAGTCTAGTGGGCAATGGAAGAGTGTGAAGACTATAGAACAATTTTGGGATATGATGGCATTTAGGCAGGAGTGCTCCGCTGGTAGGCGCGTTGGTTTTATTTGGATTGTCTTCAATCCACAATCCGCGGAAAGCCCACAAGAAGCCTATACTGCTGAAGTTCGAGGAGTAGGCCGCACTATTTCCAACCTAAGCAGTCGCACGTACCCAATTACACCGTCGGAATCCTTCAGTGCACCCATTGATTCACAATCTCCTGATCTATCTCGTGTCCTGCCATCTCCTATCAAAGATATACCCAATCCAGCGCTCAAACGTCGTAGAACTTCTAAAAATAAGAAGCTCACTGGTCCAATCACCCCTAGACAGCCAAAGATTAAAACCGAGACTAAAAACTACTTCCTGGAAATCCCTGTCTCCACAGCCTATTATTACTGGCCCTCCAGTGCTAGAGGCCAAGTTGTAGTCAAAGAAACGGATTACAAACGTATCACCGAATTGTTACTCCGTCTTGATTTTGCAAATATAGAGTTAGCATCCTCTAGCTCAAACAGGTGGACGAACGAGGTTCGGTTGGGTGCGCCGGGAAATATGAAAGAGGCGTGGGGACAAACCGTCACAGGGACTAAAGCGAAAGAAGCTTCTGTTGCTAGTGGGAGTGTGGGCACGAATATACTAAATGTTGGCCTGGTGCGAAAGAAGAGGAAGGTGGATGATAAGCCTTCTGTTCCTGAGCCAGTGGTCAATGTTATAGGAGCTGGTGTTATAAGGAAGAAGCCGAAGGTCGTCGAAGCATGACATGGCGATCTTATGGGTCATAGGGGCATGGCGATGAAAAATGTGCATCTGGAGTTGAGGGTGTTCGGCGCTTTTTATTAGGAGATTTAAATACCCAGGATAGTGATAATATGATTATATGAAGTTATCTTTTTCTGGATGTTATACATTGGGGCTGGAGTTTGTTCTTAACTTATAGTAATGTCCAGGCTGTATAATGACGATACCATATAAATCTTGCTCTGGCATTCATACATCCACCCAAACAATGGGTTCACATATTCATTTTGGGCCCCATGTAGTTGCGCTATGGAATCGCAATGTAAGGAGAACTATGATAGCATGACCTGAAATTGGTCGCTTTTATGTCAAATCCACGAATATATGGAGCAGGGGCTCTGAAGAGCTTTAATTACAGCAAATGCAGTCTTACCGATACTAAATTCAATAGGAAGTTTGTTTGATTGAGTTACGCTAGAATTAGCCAGAAAACATTTACATCACAAATGGTAGCCCAGAATCCTTCTGCTAGTCCTTTCTAATTTCTTTTGGAATCCCAGTGCACCATTCTGGGTCTCCATTTAATCCAGGTCTGATGGGATTGCAAACTGCCACGTGACTGCCTACGAATAGTTACTCGTACCTACGCTGCACCTACCTCATTTAGGCACCATTACCCACTTGGCGACGATCCCTCAAAGCTCATAAGGTGAGCTTTCTGCCCTGAGTGCGCTTAGCTTTCTGATACTTTTCTTTTCTAGTTATTTTCCGTTTCTTCTATCAAGTCCAGAAGAACATATGCAAACCAAAAGCTCACTCCTAGACACGAGTCTTATTCTCCCCAATCCTCGAATATTACGCTACACCCAGCCACACCCAGCCACACTTCAGGGTTGAGAACCGACGACATGCATATTATTACGGTTCCTCCTGAAATCTTCCTGCACATCGCATCGCATCTCCCTCATAACGACTTGATAAAGCTTCTTCGGGTGTGCAAGTCTATTCAGACACTTGTCGAGCCACTACTATGGCGAGAGATTGAACTTCACAGACAGCATTTCCACGAAGACCTTAATCTGGCGATCGATAAATGCAAGCCCCGACCGTATAGACTTGGAATGGTAGACGAGACCGTGCGGGAATGTTCTTCAATACTAGATCAAAATTGTGCAGAAGCTGCAAAAGCGTTTCTAAAAAAATTTGACAGCATTACCAAAGCATCTCACTTGGAATGTCTTGCCAAACATGTTCGCTGGTTGTGTTTGGAGATAAAGCCATATCAACATGTTCATGCGGAAGGCATCCAGAGGAGTTGCTGGAACACGTTCACGAAATTTCCTAATTTGGAATATCTTGAGATACACGCTCAGTGGAGGGAATTCGAAAGTGTCGTTTTTGACTCATCTGCAGCGCCCCTGGAAAACCTCCATACCGTCAAGCTTAAAGGCTTCATCCCAAAAGAGCTAATCGAGTATCTCTTACAACGCCCCTCGAGCATCAAGCAGCTCGAGCTCGCTGTGCTTGATGATCCAGTTGGCGATACACTCGGGACTACAAGAGCTAACCCACACAAGAGAGAATTGGTCGGTTCAGACTCTTATGATGTATTTGCACCTCGGCCTCTGATTTGTATTCCGAAGAGATGTATGCTGCATTTCGAAAATCTCACGCATCTTTGGCTTTGCAAGCCTACCGATGGTTACGATGATACACATGAAAGATTTGCTACATATGAAATCTGGTATTCCGAAGAATCTGATAAAGGCTCCTTTGAAGAGTGGGCCAAACTTCTGACGGCTACTAGAGACACGTTGACTCACCTTACTTTAGAGCATCGTCCCGCGACCGAGAATATCGAAACGGGCGCTACTGGTAACGAGGAATACATGCGAATGGGACGTAATAAAGTGCTACGTGAAGGAAGAAGTTATCAACAATTTTGCTCGATAGTATTACCAGTTCTTTTGGAAAGCGAGGGCTGGTCTTCTCTCAAGACCATCACTCTTTTTGGTATTGATGATGTTCCACCAGGTTGTGTGAAATGCGAAGATCGGTGGCAATATAATTGGTGCGATGGAGCGAGACCTTCATGTAAGTTACGCACCCCACCTTTCTGTCGCAATAAGCAATTGAACAATATTTAGGTTCCGTATGCCTTCAAGACGGATTGGAGTGTACTTTATTGGAGCCAAGAGCGGACTCCATAAAGGCGCAATTGGAGGCTCGGTTTCCAAACGTAAGTGTAAGCTCTTTGTTAGGACGGAGGATGCTATTTGATGCTAATACGGGCCTACCTTCCTGTGGCTACGGTGTCCTTGGCGATGAAGTTGCTGTAGATGACGATGGCGAGGTAATATGGGCTGTTGAAGAATGAACGAGAATCGCCGGGCTGTGATATATGCTCTACATCATCTAACATCCTAAGTTTCCTGGAGCTACTGTGCTAGCAGAACCCAAGACATTCTGTATCCATTCACAATTTTCTCTTTCAGCATTCATGAGCTTATCATTGATGCTGTGGCAAGCATTTAAATTTGTCACTAAATATGTCTCTACTCATATGCGCAAGACTGTCATAAAGTAGACCTCTGTGGCTCAATACTTTTTAGGTTGGGCTCAAGCCTTAATTACAAGGAAGCATTCAGTTCACAGAGAGCTGTAAAGGCTACTGTATATGAAAACACACTACAAAAATGAAAAGGGTAAGAAGAAAGTAAATTATTAATGGGATTGGGAAATTTTGTATTAGAGAAACAGAGCCTACAAATAACCACTGTTTGTCGTCCTTAAGTCACACACAGGTATTTGGGGCTATTTCAGATTTGTCTTTATATCTTCCTCATTAATTCAAGTGCCCACTCTTAAGCTTTATTCTAGACCAATCGAAGGCTTTATTTAAGGATAAATTTAAGCATGAGGTACCCTCAGCCATACACCCGCAAGGGGCAAGTTTTACCAAACCAAGCTAGACTTGTGAGCATATGCTAAGGTGAGGGGCATATCTAAACCAGCTACTATGCTCATTTATCACTTAAGGGAGCGTACGCGGGGGAGAGATGTATAAGGGTAGGACCAAATAGGGCTCAAGACTGTCCATAGAAATGCCTATGATATTCCCCAAGTGGATAAAATAAGCCGCAGTGTTTTGCCTGTGCGTTTTGCCCTGGTTTAAACCCCCTATCATTATAAGTGCCATGAAAGTAGGTAGGATTGCAATGAATTAACAACAATAGTACATGGACAAAAACACCTCTGCTCATCTTGTCCACCTAGTGGACCTTGTAGTAATAGTTGCATTGACAGGGGTTGCTCCCTATGGTATAAGCGAACTGACACTAGGGCCTTCCTCATTCACTATGAAACACGTCTACACAACTCTTGTCACAAACTGGGTATGGGATATTGGGTCACGTGTTCATGGCCACGTAATCCGCCCATTTTCCCACTTGTATAGCAGAGTTCTCTTGAGAGCATTTTCACCTACCCATTTTACGTCTTAAATCTTCTTATTCACAGTCAAAAAGTATCTCTCAGTGATACTCAGTGAAATTGTAATGACCCTTTGGACAATTAGACTTTCATATATATCCGCCACACTATAAGGATTAGCCACTATAGCAACCACTACTATAACAGTACATTCCATAATATGCCTGTGTCTTGTCTTAGAGAGGTATGGAAAGAGTAAGTGGGCGGGTGTAGAATTAGGAACAGAATATAGGTGGTAAACACTACTACAATACACTACTTTATATAGTGGTTTATGTTCCCTTCCCATCCCCACTTTCGCAACACCATCTGTTGTTATAAATGTAGCCGAACCCACCATGTTGACTTCCATGGGCCAACTTTGTACACTTTTCCCCACGCCCTAATATGGAACATAATATTTAGGTAGCAGGGATTGAGTAGCGTTATTGTACTTGAATTGCTTTTGTTAATAATCTTTTTTTACTTACTAGCGAATGGTGTACTTTTAATAAAAAGCTGCCTATTATTGATAATAAATAGTACGAAGGTTTCGTAGATAGGTTTTATTCAACAAGTGTCGGAGGGACAAGGTTCTGATTGAGATAAGTTAATCTAGCATAAGTGAAGAATCATATAACACAAGTGGTGATAGAAAGATAGTAGTAGTAGTAGTAGTAGTAGTAGTATTTTTACGCCGGACGGAGCACCAGCGAAAGCCGGATTTCCTATGACCTCCCGAAGGGTATAAGGGCGTGCTAAGCTACGGATTTATATATAAAAAGGTATACCCTTTTATAGTAACCGGAGAAAGCATTTCATACGCTAGGCTGCGGCTTTAAAGCCTATTAAGCGTAACTCTTCTACTCTATTTAGGACGAGTACTAGGGTGTCTTATAGGATTCCCTATAAGGTTTATTAGTCTTAATATAAAAGAGAAGAGGTAGTACTGCTAGTCTTTCCTAAGGCTACGCGTTAGTACTAGGTTCGTCGTCTATAGGACGTAGTAAAAATAAAATGTTTTTATGTTTTTATAAATAGATGTAGAAATAGAAATAAAAAGTATTAAAAGTAATAAAAAATCCCTAGTACCTAAAAGTTAAATTTCCCTAAATGCGCCTAAGTGTAAGGAAAGAGTATTATAAGTATAGGTCCTGCCTAGGTGGCTACAACCATCTAGGTAGGGGCTGTATTGTCCTCTAGCGAGGGTAGATTTTAGAGTAGAACTCTATAACCTTTAGGAGCTGGGCAAACTCCTTAGGTGCCGCTATAAGGCGCGAGAGATAGTCGAGACCCTCCCTCTTAGTAAGAGGGGGTAGTCGGGGGTTAAGGGGCTATAGGGCGAACTTTCGTGTCGACTTACGGTAGTAGACTAAGTAGTCCGCGGTTTTATTGTAGCCGTATAAGTAGTAGAGGTTAGTATTATGTTTATATCGTCGGTAGTACTAGGCGAAGTCCCTATAGGAGGAGCGTATTACTAGTATACGGTATAGTATATTCTATAGGAGGTCTAGGTATAAGAAGGGTTTAACTATATAGGCTATGTCGAAGTTTCTATACTATTCTAAGAGCTTAGGCGAGCGACGATCCTACTAGTCGTCTCTAGCCTTTTACTATAGCTCTCTATAGATAGAGCGGATCCCGCTAATCGTCGGGGAGCCTACTATACCTATGTCCTAGGGTCTCTTAGCTCCTTCGTCCGCTAGCCTGTCGGCTGCCTCGTTCTCTTCAATCCCTATATAACCGAGCGACTACTATAGTTGTACGCTGTATTATACTATAGCCGCCTAGAGGTTAAGGAAGGCCTACTATAACGTAGGAGAGGCGTTGCCTCGTATATACTATATTATAGACGTACTATCGATGTAGAGGGTGATTGGCCTCGAGTATACCTCGGGGGGTATAGTCTTAATTACTCTTTCGAGTCCCTTCTAGGCTTTGATTACTTCTATATCGAATACGTAGGAGAGACTGTTAATTACGTCGTAACTAGTCCTAAGCTGTCTACCGTTCTAATAGATAGCGTACCTATACCTAACGCGCTTAACGCCGTCTTCTATCTATTTAGACCCGTCTAAGAAGATTATAACTTCGCCGTTATAAAGGTTTACCTACTATTTAGAGAAGGCCTCGGCAGCCTCCTTCTTAGGGACTCCCTACGTAGGGTCCGTTCTATAGCCTAGGCTATAGTATAGCGCTACAAGGGCGGGGCGGGGTACTAGAGGAAAAGTTTTACCTAGCTACTATACCTTCGAGAGGTCTATTTATCGAGTGCCTGTCCCTCTACCCCGGGAGATAACCTATGTCTCGATCCTTCCTACGAGAGGGTAGTCTTTGTCTACTGTCTAAAGTCTTATTATAAAGCGTAGCTTAGCTTCCTCGAGCGCTACTATCGAGGAGGGTAGTCCTACGTCTCGGAAAAGTAAGACCGTTAGGACGGTTCGCTAGACTAGTAGTACCCCTCTAGCTACGAGGGCTAGCGTTCTTTCGACGAGGTCGACATACTATCTATTACGCGTACTTACTAGTACGTACTACTCGACGTTCTAGCCGCGAGGGTAGCGTAGTATCTTAGTTCTACCTCTATACTAGGCCTCGGTTTTATATAAGATCGAGGGGAGGACGTAGGTAATAACCGCTTTCCGTAGGGCTAAAGGGGGAGGGCCGTCCTTAGTCTTACCTAGGCTCCTAATATAGTATACTACCTTACGAGCCTTACTAGCCCTCTCGGCGAGGTGCCTCTTCTATAAGACTTTATAGTCGAACTACACCCCGAGCCATTATAGCGCTAGCTGTTCCCCTAGTTTCTTAGCGGTTATAATTAGGTAGATCGTTAGGTTGTCGTTAACTATATAAGCTAGGGCTTTACTATAGCGTCTACGTATAAGGTAGATTATCTCTAGCTTTTCTAGGGTAAAGGCGACGCGGTTGTTAGTCCCCTAGTCGAAGATGTCTTATACATCTCTTACTAGGAGTTCTACGTTCTCGTCTAGGGAGTTGCTCGCCCTATATGTGAGGGTACGAAGCTTAGGTGAATGTAGTCACGTGTGGAAGCTTAGGTGAATGTAGTCACGTGTGGATTTGGGTTATCGATTGAATGTGGTTACGTATAGGTTTGTGGTTGTAGATGGAATGTAGTCACGTGTAGGTTTGTTGACTCGCTTAGTAAATGTTGTTTTAAATGTTGTTATAGATGGAGCTTCCCTAATTAGCCTAATCGGGTATAGCGTAGATTTATTGTTATAGACTATAAATATTAGCTAGCTCTAGGACTTTCTTAGAAGGCTCGCGATCAATCTCAACCTTATTCTAGAGTAGTCTTTTATACGCTTCTAGTAATTCCCTAACATATTAATCGCCTTCTTCCGAATCGAGTTCGACCTAACCTAGTCGTCGTACTCGCTATATCTATTCCTCCGAATATAACTTACGACGAGTTCGGTGCTCTATTAGCTTCGGCTTCTAAGTATTCCGACCTCGTCACACTCTACAACTTTAATAACGATTGGTTTATTTAAGTGTTTGCCGACCTTACTACCTCCCTTCGACAATTATAAACTAACCTTCGATAATTATAAACTAAAGCTTAGAATCTTAATGTCTAGAGCTAACTTTACCTTAATAAGATTAGTACACTTTAGGCACAGATCTAGGGATTTATTAACTAATCTAATTAAGTCGTAGACCTCTAAGATTAAGTTATAGGCCTTTAAAGCTAACTTTAGTTATATACCGATTAGACCGATTAGGTTACGAGTCTTTAGAACGAAATTACAAGTCTTTAGAACTAGATTATAGGCCTTTAAAGCTAACTTTAGTCGCGTATCGATTAGACCGATTAGGTTACGTATCTTTAGAACTAGGTTACAAGTCTTTAAGACTAAATTAGGAATTACTAAAACAATCAACTACTCTCTACTACCAGCCCCCCGGCCGCCCTAACCTAGATTACGAGCCTATAAAATGACGTCGCTGCTCTCTAGCTTTACCTCTAGAAGTTAAATATAGGTGGTTATACTAGTAGTAGTAGTAGTTCCTCGAAGCGCTACCGAGACCCTCTCCCTTTCGGTGGCAAAGACCGACATAAGCCTTACGATCTATAAAGCTTTATTTAAGATGTTAAGATTAAGCTAAGTATAAATGCTAATTAGTAGTCCTCTAAACCCGAGCGTATAAAGTTTATACTCGGTTACTTAGAAGGAAACGTACGCCGACACTTCGACAGATATCTTACTCCTAATGCCGTTTTTAAGGCACCTATAAATTCTGTCTCGTAGATGTTCGAGTATTTAACATCTACTTATAGTAATAAGTTTGGCCGAGAAACTACGTTAAAGTTACTCTTAAACGAGAAACAAGGACAACGCGACACTATCGAGTTCCTACTTAAGTAGGTCGGTTTAGTATTAGAGGCTTAGGTAGAAGGATTTACTACAATAGGCATTTTAAAGGCCGCCCTTCACCCCGAAGTACACCGTTAAGTTTTAAGCGGAGGTGGTTATTTAGAGAATATCGAGTTAGACGATATAATTAAGTTGATTAAGAGTGCTTATAACACTTACTTAGCCGCTTTAGGACCCGGTTATACTAAACGAGGCGCTACTATTACAGTAGTCCTACAATCTACTCGGTCTATTCCCGCCGCTGCTGCTGCTGCTAATGGTGACCCTATGTAAATCGACGCTACTAAGATTAGCAGTACTAAGCCTGTTTAGACTTAGAAGTTCGTTGATAAGAGACGAATTCCGCGTAACTAGGACGAACGCGACGCTCGCCGAGAGTTCTAGCTTAAGAACAATTTGTACTTCTACTACTCTAGCGACAAGTACGTAAAGACCGCCTACCTAGCTTTAAAGGTAAAGGAAGATAAGAAGATGTGAAGGTTCGATTTCGAGTTCTATGGTAAATAGATTTGCACATGTTAGTCGCTTAGGTGAATAGGGGTAAAGTGCGGGGTATAAGCGAGAGTGAATAAGGGGTATTGCTTGTAAGTGCGGGGTAAGCGAAAGTGAATAGTGCTATTACAAATGCGGGGTATTCTAGGTTCTATAGCTATTTAGTTAGTTCTACCGCGAGGAGTTCTATCCTTCTCTCCTTATAGACAATCTACTCTATTTGCCCACCTTAATATATTGTCCGCCTTCTACGAATTAATACGATTGACATAGTCATTGTATTCTAACATGGCTGACCTACTACCTTAACTAGATTATTTCGAGGCTAGCGACCTTTAAAACTATTACAACGACCTGCGAGCGCTCTCTAAAGCCGCGACCTAAAACCCCTAGGTCTTCTAGTAGATATTTAAGAATATTATCGAGAGCTTAGAGAGTAAAAGACAAGGACACGCGGAGGCTCTTTAAGATAAACAAGAAGTAAAGGAAGACACTTAGAAACTCTAGAATAAGAATATATAACTTTACAATTAATTGGTTAACACTTAGAAACTCTAGAATAAGAATACGTAACTTTACAATTAATTGGTCGCACTTTAGAATTAGAACAATGCCCTTAGAGCTACTACTCAAGCCGCCCTAGTAAATACGCCTTAACAAGTGCTCGTTACGCGTTCGCTAGCGTACCTAGATCCTATTAAATTTAGTGGCATACTTCGATCTCCTTCTAACCTTTACAGCTACCTTATTAGTACGAGAATTAAGCTTTAACAGAACTAGGATTGGTAGACTACTAAGACCGACCGTATAAACTACGTTTTAAGCACTCTTAAAGGTAAAGCACACAAGTATATTAACCCTTATATTAATAAACTTAGACAATTCGGCCTAGCTTTATAATCTATTAACAACATCTTTACTACCTTAACTAACACCTTTAGTAATCCTTATTTATAAAGTGACGCCTTTAACAAGCTCTATAAGCTTTAACAAGGTAATATAAGAACTAGCGACTTCCTCGTTAACTTTCTGTCCCTCTATATAGTAGTACACTCTTAAGGATATAAAGCTTATACCCTACTATAAAATGCCCTAGATTCGAGAGTTGTTAATCGCGTCTTATAGAACCCCCTCTATAGCGATAGACTCGATCTAACGAATTTAGCCTCCCTTGTACGAGATGCCGACCACGTCTGCCGCCGCGTTTTTAGCGAGAATTTCCTCAACAAGAAGCCTGCTAGTAGTATATAACCTATTCTCCTGCCTACTCCTGTCTCGACGGAACCTAGTAGTGACCCTATAGATTTAGACGCTCTAAGGATTAGTAGTAAGGTGATTTAGATAAAGAAGGATATCGAGGACAAGAAGCGTGTAAATACGCTAGAGGAGAAGAAGGCTCGAAAGGAATACTAGACTAAGTACAACTTATACTTCTACTATAACTCTCCTAACTATAATCTAAAGACTCCCTATTCTAAATTAGAGAAGGCGAAAGAAGTAAAGGCGAAGAAAGATAAGGCGGGAAAAGTATAGTCTCTAGCGATAGTCGCTGTCGGAGAGGTAAAAGGAATAGGATATTAAGGCTCTCTATATTAGAGGAAAGGTAGAAGAACGTTATAGAAGTCTCTTATAAAGTTGTTTATAAAGATTCTACAAATACTAACAACCTATATATTACTTCTACTACTTATTATATACTTGATTCTAGTGCCTTAGCTTAACACTTTATTAATTCTACCTACGTACAATAAAATAGATTTATCTTTAAACTACTCGCTCGGCTATAAAGTCTTTGTATTATAGACGGACGACCTTCTATTATAGGTGTTATTATATATACTGTTACTTTAGATTTAATTATTAGTAAGTATATCGAACGTTAGTAGCGGTTTTACGTTACTACGCTAGTATCTTATAATATTATTCTAGGGCAACCTTAGCTAGCTCTCTACAATCTGAACGTAGACTAGGTAGGACGAGTTATCGACTTTTGTTCGGGGTTTTATAAAGCCTACTATATTCCGAAAAGATTAGATACTATACGGGTTACCTGTGTAAGGGAGGAGAACCGAGCACTACTACCGCGGAAAGTAGGCGCTGCCGCTTTTTATACGCTTACAAAGACTTATAGAGTTAAGGTGTTCTCTTTATCCCTCTTTAAGATTAATTAGCATTTATAGAAGTCGGGGATAGTTTTAGACGACTCTTTAGTTAAGGAACCTCGTTAGATTTGTCTCGAGAATCTTAATAGCCCTTAGCGGATAGAGCGTATTTTATAGGAGGGTTTTTCATCCCTGCCTAACTTCGATATCCCTAGAACTCGACGACAGAGAGCCTCGGAGCTCTATTTACGTAGCGTATTAATAGAGGACGTAGAAATCGCTTTACGACTAAATTTAGAAGTCAACCCTGCTTCTCTATTACTACAACACTACTAGCGTCACTTACTACTTTTTAACAGAGACGCAGCCGATACCCTACCACCACACCGGGATTGCGATCTCTATATCGAACTTAAGCCTAATAAGACTCTACCTTATAGTAAACTATATAATATGTCTAAACTAGAGCTTCTAGTTTTACGAAAGTACCTTAAGGAACAGTTAGACAAAGGCTTTATCCGAGCGAGTACCTTACCTATAGTATTACCAGTTTTATTTACGAAGAAGCCTGGCGGTGGCCTCCGCTTTTACGTAGACTATCGACTCCTTAACGATATTACTATTAAGAACCGGTATTCTATTCTACTAATTTAGGAGACTCTTCAACGCTTAAGCAAAGCCCGATACTTTATAAAGCTCGACGTCATCGCCGCATTTAATCGAATTAGGATAAAGGAAGGAGACGAATAGCTTACTGCTTTTAATACTAGATACGGCTTATTCGAGTCCCTTGTTGTGCCTTTCGGCCTCACTAACGCACCTGCTACTTTTTAAGCCCCAATTAACGAGGTCCTCCGCCCGTTCCTAGACATCTTTTATACTACTTTTATAGACGACGTACTAGTCTATTCCGGTGACCTTTAATCCTATCGCTAGCACGTCTACTAAGTCCTTGATACTCTTTAAGCCGCGGGACTAAATTTAGATATAAAGAAGTACGATTTCGAAGTATAAGAGGTCAAGTACCTTAGTATAATAATTAACACTGAGGGGGTACGAATAGACCTAGAGAAAGTCTCTACAGTAGTTCGCTAGTAAACCCCGTCTAACCTTAAGGACTTACAAGCCTTCCTTAGGTTCTCTAACTTTTACCGTCGCTTTATTAAGGACTTCTCGTATATCGTTAAACCTCTTAACTTCTTATCCCGGCAAGGTGTACCCTAGTCCTAGGATTCGGATTGTAAGTACGTATTCTAGACCCTTAAGCGAGCCTTTGTTTTAGCCCCTATTCTTCGACACTTCGATTATACTAAAGAAGTTGTCTTAGAATGTAACTCTTCGGATTTTATTTTGGCCGCGATACTTTCTTAGTACTTTAATAGCGTTTTACACCCTGTTGCGTTTATGTCTAGGGTCTTTGATCCCGCCGAGTACAATTACGAGATCTACGACAAGGAGCTCCTTGCTATTATACGAGCTTTCGAGTCTTAGCGAGCTAAGCTGGCCAGTGTCAAATACCCTATTTTAGTCATTATAGACTACTAGAATCTCAAGTATTTTATGACTACTAAGCATCTTACTCGACGTTAAGTACGCTAGAGTGAGTTCTTGTCTTCTTTTAATTTTATTATTAAAGTGGCCCCCGCAAAAGACCTTGTTAAGCCCGATTCTTTAACTCGCCGCTCCTAAGATTTACCCTAGGACTCGGACGACCCTCGCCTAAAATACTAAGACTAGGCCCTGCTTAAAGGACGTAATTTAGACCTAGCCTTACGCTTGTCACCTATTTAACTCGACGAGATAGAGGAATCTAATGACTAGAGGATTACTCGTATGCTCGAGGAGGGTTATCCTAACGACCCCTTTTAGAAACGAATATCTACTGAAATAAATTAGGTAGACCGTACCCTACACTCTAAAGAGGTATTACTATCGGAGTGTCTGATCTACGATAATCAGTTGTACTTTCGGGATCGCTTATACGTTCCTGACACTAGTTTACGCGTGTGGCTACTTTAAAAGAGCCACGATTCCGTCGAAAGCGGCCACCCGGGACGAAACAAGCTGTTCGAGTTAATTTCCCGCTATTATTGGTGGCTAAAACTTTACTACGATATAGCTCAGTTTTGTAAAGCTTGTGAGAATTGCGCTTGTAATAAGCACTCTTAACTTCGCTATTAGGGTACTCTAAAACCACTTCCACTTCTACTTTAACGTTAGACCGACTTGTCTATAGATTTTATAGGACCTATCGCTCGAGTAGACGGCTTTAACTAGATAATAGTAGTAACCGACAGACTCTCTAAGGACTGCTATATTATTCCTTATAAGACGACTATAACCGCCGCCGACTTAGCTCACGTCTTTGTTCGAGATATTTAGAAGCTCCACAGACTCCCTAGTTCAATTGTCTCTGATCGAGGAACCTTATTTATATCTAACTTCTAGAAAGCTGTCTGTGAGATACTATAAATTCAGGTATAGCTCTCGACAGCGTACCACCCTAAAACCGATGGCCAGACTAAAATTATAAATAAGTCGGTAGCGAAATATCTTCGACTTTATTTAGACTTCGCCTAGAAGAAGTGGGTATAATACCTTCCTTTAGTAGAATTCGCTATAAGGAATGTTGTAAATAGTTTGACTGGAATGTCCCCCTTCTTCGCGAACCACGGTTACCATCCTAGGCTAAGTTTTTTACCACTAAGAGACCTAGATTCTTTGTTACTAAAAGAACTAGCTGGCACGCAGTTCGTACAAAAAATGCAAGAAATCCTCGAACTACTTCGAACCAATCTACTAGCTGCTCGGGACTCTATAGAATCCTCGGCTAACAATTCGAGAACTCCTGCTCCTGACTATCGAGTAGGCGATTTAGTGCTATTAAGTACTAAGAACATCCTATCTACGCGTCTTATTCTAAAGTTTGACGCTAAGTTTATTAGTCTATTCCGCGTGTTATAAAAGGTTAACTCGTATGCTTATAAACTAGACTTACCACCCGAGCTTAAGTCTATCTACCTAGTCTTTTACACTAATTTACTACGTCCCTCGGCGGGCACTCCGCTCCCTAGCCAGTATAATCCGCCAGTAATACTAGTAGCACTTAATAACAGTAGTCAAGAGCTCTAGGCTATCGATAAAATCGTCGATTCTAGGCGTTAGGACGGCCAATTTTAGTATCTTATTTAGTAGCGAGGTTACAACGAGAGTACCTAGGAACCTCTTAAAAACGTCTTTTTAGGGTCTATATCTCGCGCTTTATTCTATCGTTCTTTTCCGGATAAGTTACAACCTACTCCTAAGGAATTAAACGCTGCTCGAACTACTTCGAAGTAGTAGCGTTTCGGTATAAGGGGGGGCCTTATATAAAGGTTCGATTTCGAGTTCTATAGTGAATAGATTTACACATATTAGTCGCTTAGGTAAATAGGGGTAAAGTGCAGGGTATAAGCGAGAGTGAATAAGGGGTATTACTTACAAGTGTGGGGTAAGCGAAAGTGAATAGTGCTATTGCAAATGCGGGGTATTCTAGGTTCCGTAGCTATTTAGTTAGTTCTACCGCGAGGAGTTCTGTCCTTCTCTCCTTGCGGACAATCTACTCTATTTGCCCACCTTGACAGAAGAAGGAGGAAGAGGAGAAGTTAAATAAGAGAAAAGCCTAGTCTCTAGCGATAGTCGCCTCTAGAGACGACGAAAGAAGAAGATAAACTTAGTATTATTGTCGCTAGAGGAAAGATAGAAAAATATAATAGAGATTCTATATAGGTTATTAGATAAGAATAAGAACCTAACTTTATCTATATACTCTCTACTTAACTCTAGCGCTTCTGTCGAATGTTTTAATAATTCTAATTCTAATTTTATATAAAAACAAGGATTCTTATTATACCCCCTCTCCCGACCCCGCCGATTATAAACTGTTAATAGTACCCCCTCGTTTACTAGGGATATTACTTACGTCGCTGTCCTAGACCTTTAAGTCGGTAAGTATATCGACCGGGATTAACAATTCTATATTACTAAATTAGCCTCTTACAAGGTTATTTTTAGTAAACCCTGGCTTTCGAAACATAATCTAGTAGTAGATTAGAAAGCTAATAAGATTACTTTTACATTAACCTTTTATACTAAATCCTACCTCCCTAAAGGCTTAACTAAGTTAGTTGTACCTACACGAGACTCACATGCTTATGTCCCTCGCTGAGTTGGTGCTGCCGTATTTTAGACTCTTACAAAGATAGACGATTCTAAAGTTTTTAGCCTCTCGATTTATAAAATCGATTAGCGTCTTAAAGTCTTAGGCTATAAACCTAAACTTAAAGACGTTAACGCTCGTCTTTATTTAGCTCGAATAGACGACGGTATATTAGGCTACGAACGTACCTTAAAGTTTATAGACTAATATTTAAACGAAAGCTCTCGCTAAACCCCTTTTACCTACGTCGAGGATAAAGACGTTCCTATAGACTCTAATACTCGATTTATTAAATAACGCGCTACTTCTATATACCTCGCCGAGGTTAGTATAGAGGATATTTAGAAAGCCCTTTACCTATAGAAGGTTGTCGACCTAGAACTACTTCTACTAGGATATTTAAAGCTATTCCTCCCTGTTTTTAGCTAGACAGATACTAATTCCTTACCACCTTACCGAGATTACGATATTTACATCGAACTTAAAGAGGGAGTAAAACCCCCTTATAGACCCCTATATAATATGTTAGCCGACGAGCTTTTAGTACTCTATAAATACCTTAAAGAGCAACTCGACAAGGGATTTATTCGTACTAGTGTTTTACCTACTACTTCTCCTGTCCTGTTTGTTAAGAAACCTAGTAGCGGCCTCCGGTTTTACGTAGACTACCGACGGCTTAACGACCTCTCTATCAAGAACCGGTACTCTATTCTACAGATCTAGGAAACTCTACAACGTTTAAGTAGAGCTAAGTACTTTACTAAACTTAATGTTATTACAGCTTTTAACCGTATCCGAGTTAAGAAGGGTGACGAGTAGCTTATAGTATTTAATACCCGTTACGGCTTATTCGAGTCTCTCGTTATACCCTTTAGGCTAACTAACGTACCCGTAGTCTTTTAGGCTCGGATTAACGAAGTTTTACGCCCTTTCCTAGACATCTTTTATACTACGTACCTAGATAATATTCTTATATTCTTAGATAATTTACTCTCCTATCGCTCTTACGTAAAACAGGTCCTCGCTGCCCTTTAAGAAGCGGGGTTATAGTGCGATATTAGGAAGTGCGAATTCGAAGTCACTAGTGTTAAGTTCCTCGGTATAATTATTACTATAGACGGCGTATAAATAGACCTCGAGAAAGTCTCTACTATTGTTAATTAGTCTACCCCGACTTGCCTTAAGGACCTTTAAGCTTTTATCGGCTTTACGAATTTTTACTGGCGCTTTATTAAGGGATTTAGTAAGATAGTTAAACTACTTAATCTTCTCTCTGTTTAAGGTGTCTAGTAGGATTAGAATAAAGTATATAATATAGCGTTTTAGACTTTAAAAGACGCTTTTGTTTTAGCACCTATTCTAGTCTATTTTAACCCTAAGAAAGAGATCGTCCTAGAATGTGATACTTCGGATTATATTATAGCCGTAGTCTTGTCCTAGTAGTACGACGGCGTCCTTTACCCTATAGCATTTATGTCTAAAACCTTTGACCCGGCGGAATATAATTACGAGATTTATAATAAGGAACTGTTAGCTATTGTTTGTGCCTTCGAAAGCTGGAAGTCCGAATTATATAGCACAGCTTATCCTATTATAGTAATAACCGACCACTCTAATTTAAAGTACTTTATAACAACAAAGGACTTATCTCGACGACAGGTCCGCTAGAGCGAGTTTCTCTTAGAATTTAACTTTGTTATTAGCCCTCGGAAAGGAGTAAAGCACTAGAAGCCAGACGCTCTTACTCGACGTTCTTAGGACCTTCCTAATAATAGCACCGATCCCCGCCTATAGTATTAAAAACAGGCACTTTTAAAACCTCGAAACCTACTCCTCCTATCCCCCGCTAAATTAGATAATAATAATAAGACAGATGATTATAAAGTTATAAGACTCTTCGAAGAAGGGTATAGCGTAGACGAGTCCGGAACCGAGTTAGACCCCTTTTAGAGACGAATTAAGACCGAACTTAATTAATAAGATTATACGCCTTACTCGAAGGAAGTCTCCTTGTCTAAATGTACAATTAAAGATAATAGACTTTATTTCTAGGACTGTCTTTATATCCCTAATATAGAACTCCGAGTATAGCTCCCATAAAGAGCTTATAACTCCGTCGAAAGCGGCCACCCTAGGAAAAATAGGCTACTCGAGTTAGTCTCTCGATTTTACTAGTGGCCTTGTGTCTCCTTAGATATCGAACAGTTTTATAAAGCTTATAAGAATTGTACTCGGAATAAGCTGTCTTAGCTTAAATACTAAGGAGCTCTGAAACCTTTACCTATACTAACTTAGCGGTAGAAGGACCTCTCTATAGATTTCGTCGGGCCGCTTAAAGAAGTAGACGGCGCTAATTCTATTATAGTAGTATGTGATAGACTTATAAAGGATCGTTACTTATTTCCTTGTTATAGTACTATAATAGCCGAAGACTTAGCGCGGCTGTTTCTTTATGTTTAGAAACTCTATAGCCTGCCAGATTCTATTGTCTCCGATCGTAGCTTACTATTTATAGCTACGTTTTAGAAAGCCGTTTATACTAAGCTTTAGATTAGTGTCTAACTCTCTACTACTTATTACCTAGAAACAGATGGGCAGACCGAAATCGTTAATAAGGCTCTTAATTAGTTCCTTCGCTAGTATGTTAGTTTTATATAAGAAAATTAGGTAGAATTACTACCTATAGCGGAATTTTCTATATAGAACGTAGTTAATAGTTCTACTAGTATATTACCATTTTTCGCTAACTACGGCTACCACCCTCGGATAAGCTTCGGACCACCTATTTTAGTACTAGCTACAGCCTCTCGGCCTATTAAATTAAGCGCGAAACAAGGCTCTAGCTTTATCTATAAAATAGAAGATATCCTAGGCCATCTATATACTAATCTGTTAGCCGCTCGAGATAAGATAGAACAATTCGCTAACAAGACTCGAGCTCCTACGCCAGCGTACCGAGTTGGTGACATAGTGTTACTAAGTACAAAAAATCTCACTTCTACACGCCCTATACTAAAGTTCGACTCTAAGTTTATTAGCCTATTCCGAGTACTCTAAGTGATTAATTCTTACTCGTATAAGCTAGAATTACCTTTCGAATTAGAGGAAATCTATCCGGTATTCTATATTTGTTGGTGTAAAACAGGGTGAACCAATATACTCTCTTTGTGAAGTATAATAATCGATTAGTTGTGTCTACTACGTGGAATCCAGGGTATATATAGCCCTAGATTATCACGTGAGTAAACACGTAGAATATATCGCAACACTGGCAAAACTTTAGAAGGTCGTGAAGACCACCAGTGAGGCGAGGACTAGCTACAAAAAGAGGGAATGCCACATGTCCAGCCATATCTATCTGTCTGTCCGACTACCTGCTTCCTGCCCAGCCATATCCGTCTGCCTGTCCGACTACATGCTTCCTGCCCAGCTACATGCTTCCTGCCCAGCTACATGCTTCCTGCCCAGCTACATGCTTCCTGCCCAGCTACATGCTTCCTGCCCAGCTACATGCTTCCTGCCCAGCTACATGCTTCCT